>SKCR01040193.1:0-86413 GCA_019454045.1 Zanthoxylum bungeanum
CCTGTAGCCAAGAATGGCCTCCCAAGAATGATAAGTATTTATTTGTCTTCTTCCATGTCAAGGATGATGAAATCTGCTGGGAGGAATTAGTTTGTCTACTTTGACCAGCACATCTTCAACAACACCTCTTGGAATACGAATGTTCGGTCAGCAAGTTGCAATGAAACAGAGGTAGGCATTGCTTCTCCAATCTGCAGTTTCCTCTAAATAGAAAAAGGCATCAAGTTAACACTGGCTCCTAAATCACATAAAGCCTTACCGATATAATGTTCTCCAATGGTGCATGGAACTGTGAAACTGCCAGGATCTTTCAATTTGGGGGAAGTTTCCTCTGAATAATGGCACTGCCATTCTTTCGTTAATGCTACTGTTCGTAGTCTCCCAATCTCCGTTTTCGTGAAAGAATGTCTTTCATGAATTTGACATAACTGGGCATTTCTTCCAAGGCTTCTGCAAATGGGATGTTGATGTGAAGCTTTTTGAACACCTCCAGGAATCGAGCAACTGCTTGTCCAATTTGTTTTTTGAAGAGCTGAGGAAAATGTGGAGGTGAATGATTTCTTTCTGTTCTTTTTTTCCTTTGCTTCTTTTTCCTCCATCTGTTGCTCTGCTTCTTTTGGAACATCTTCAATGGGTCTTGATTTCAACATCTTTGTTGATTTCAGTACCACTTTTCAAGGTGATGGCTTGACATTGCTTCTTCCCTCGGTTCCTTGGATTTTCTGTATTGCTGGGAAGATTTCCTGGTGGTCTGTAACTCTGAGCATTGGCCAGTTGTCCGATTTGATTCTCCAGTGCTTTGATAGATGCATATTGGCTTTGAAATATAGCATCATATGCTGCTTGTTGCTTTTTGAACATCTCTGCAATCCATTCTTTCATTTCTGGTTCTTTTTCAAACTCCTGGCTTTTATTCTGTTGCTGGAATCCAGATGGTGGATAGTTCTTTTGCCCTGAATATTTGCTCCATGAGAAATTAGGATGATTCCTCCACCTGGGTTGTAAGTGTTGGAATATGGATTGTCCATGTCTGTTGAAATTGTTGACATAATTCACCGTCTCTCAAGTTGGTTAGTTCTGGTGCTCCTCCATATGGTGAACTTGTGGATCCGGTGGTAAGAGTCTCCATGAATTTGCATCTGATCTAGCTTGGCAATGACTACTGTATTGGCTCCACTTTCATAAATTCCTGCAATTCTTTGGATCATGCTCCTTTCTGTTGGCCACAAGGAATTGTTGCTGGCCATTCTTAGATTAGTTCCGAGGCTTGATATTCTCTTCTCTTCTCCTTTCGCCATTAAAGCTCCTCCGCAGCAGCATCGATTGTGGTTCTCATTATTCCAGAAAGTCCATTATAGAATGTTTGGACTTGAAGCCATTTTGGAATCTCATGGTGAGGACATTTCCCGAGCAAATCTTTGTACCTTTCCCAAGCTTCGTAGAGAGTTTCAGAGTCTTGTTGTACAAAGGATGTGATGTCATTCCTCAGCTTTCTGTTCTGGCTGGTGGAAAGTACTTTGCAAGAAATTTGGTGGCTAAAGTGTTCCAAGTTGTGATGGAACCTGCTGGTAGTGAATGTAGCCAGGCTTTAAGCTCTGTCCTTCAAGGAGTTGATGGAAAACACGCAATCTCATTGCTTCTTCAGCTTCTCGTGTTGTAATTGAAAGTGCCGCAAACTTCCATGAAGTTGCTGATGTGGGCATTAGGGATCTTCAGTTGCATCCCCCCAAACTGAACTGACTGCTGAATCATCGGAATGCAAGTTTTGATGTCACCTGCATTTGCTGGTAATGGAGAAGTACAATGCAAGAAATGAGTCTGTCAACCACCGGAATGGTTTTGTCTCGAATGGGAATTGGTGGTGCAACTTCCAAAGGTTCAGGTTCCATGCTGACTAAAGCTTCTTGGCCTTCTCGCCTTTCCCTTCTCAACTGTCTGATGGTTCTTTCAATTTTCGGGTCAAGCGGTCGAAGTTCAAAACTTCTGGTTCGTCTCATGAAGTTTCGGAGAACCTGAAACACAAGAAAACAAAAACAATAAGTAAAAAGAAATTAGATACAAGTAAAGGTATCTAACCTTAAAACTAATAGTGAAAGATAATAAGTCCCCGGCAAACGCGCCAAAAACTTGACCGGTAAACACACACGTATAACGCAAGCGCACGTATCGTTCAAGTAGTATAAAATATCGATCCCACGAGGACTTAATATCTAATCTATTAATTTTATGAGGTCAAATGATTACTAGTATCTAACAAGTTGTTTGATTGTTTTGAAATGTTGACGATTCTAAATTTAAAAACAAGTAAATAAAATTGTTCGAAAGTAGGTTTAAGAAAATTCAATATTAAAAACTATCTAGGGTTGTGATTTCTTTTAATATCATTTTAAAGATGAAGTGATTATTTTAAAGTTGGGTAATTATTGATTTATTAACCTGGAACACTAAATTATTTAAGCCTTTGTCGATGGTCAGACACAAATACCCAGTTAACCTAATTGAACCATATGTCTATGCCAACCAAACTATCTGGATTCATTAAGATAAGTTCCAATTAAGGCTACCTCCCCCAACAGGTATATTCCTATCCTGTAAGGAAATCTATTAAAGGGTTATCTATCCTCAAGGAAGATCGTGGGCTATTGAGTCTAAGGTCTTAAACTAAAAATCCCTATGTCTAGTTCATTTTAAGTTTACCTAGTCAATTTATTAGTTGCCAGTTAATAAAAATCATTAAGATTAAGACTCAATAAATAAATCTTTATAATACCCAAACTATAATCTAACCCCTTATAAATCGGTGATATTAAAAATCATCACAACCCAGATAACTTATTTAGTTACAACACATAACTAGGGTTGGTAAAAACTTGAAAATAAAAGACTTGAAGTAAAAATGAGGTAAAGTAAATACTGAAAAGTAAATTACAATAAAATAAAATGCTAAGGTAAAAGGAATTACTTTTACTACTACTAATTTAGATATCTCCCATAAAATAATATATAAACTTGTGATAATATTACCAACCGACCAATCTGGCGGTATCCTGATTAAGTCAATTAAGTCCAACCAGCCATTAAGGTGGTAATATTTGTCCATAAACCAGCCATAAAGGCGGAACCAAAATTAAATTACCAACCGACCAATCTGGCGGTATCCTTGATTAGTCCGGTTTAAACCAGATTAAATTAATTACCAACCGACCAATCTGGCGGTATCCTTGATTAGTCAGTTTAAACCAGATTAAAATTAAATTACCAACCGACCAATATAGCAGTATCCTTTTTAAGTCAAATTTTAAATAGTGAATATATTATTTTTTTAAGGGAGATTAATCTAAATAGCAATAGTAAAAGAATTACCTTTCACCCTAGCTGGGGAAGTTACCTCCTCATGGTGAATAGTAAAAACTGTAAAAATAAAGAAAGTAAATTACTATTATTACAAAAAGTAATTAAAATTTAATTACAAAACTTAAATTAAAAAAACTAAAAACTAAAATAAATTAGAGAGAGAAACTTTTTCTTTACATCAAAGAGATGAGAGAGAGTGGTGCATCAAAAACTAAAATCTCGAGCTCAATTTATAGACCATAGTAGGCTTCCAACGTCGCGTCTGCAAGGACTTTGGCGTCGCGACGCCAGCTTCTTTTGGCGTGGCTTGCTAAGGCTTTGACACGTGGCAATTCGGATAAGAAGATAAGGCGACACGTGGCGAGGCGGCTAAGAGCTCAATTATTATGCTGACGTGGTGATGACGTGGCGCTGACGTTGCAAGGCGGCTGAGATAAATTGTCGGCACCGTAGGATTGCGACACGTGTCACGCTGTGATTGGCTGATGATGACGTGGCATGTTGACTCGGTTGACCTGCTGACGTGGATGATGACGTGGAAAAATGCGTGGTATAGTTGACTCGTTGACCGGATGACATGGCGACACGTAGGATGACACGTGGCACACATGGAAATAGTAATTGTCGGCACCGTAGGATGATAACACGTGGCACGGCGAATGTTAGCAGATCGGCTGTGATGGTGACACGTGGCACGGCGCACGTTAGGAAAGTCAAACTTCTCAAATTCTGACCCGTTGACCCGGCGCACGTTAGCATCTCTGGTGCACGTTAGGCGTCGCGACGCCAAGGGCTTGCGCGTCGCGACTTGGACAATTTACCAAAATGTCCTTTTTGCCAATTTTCACTGTTTTGCTCCAAATCACCTCCGGAATGTCCTGAAACTTTATTTATCTACAAAATAACACAAAACACATCAAAATATTCACAAAACTCAAGAAACTATACAAAATATTAAGTTAAATGAGTGGGAAATAGTGATAGATTTACCACTCATCAAACATTACCTATTCTCTAACATAACTTGACAATACTGTCTTGAACTACAACCTAATGACATGTTGATTTGATCTGAAATTGTATACGTTTTCTTGATTCTACATTATTTGAACTTAGATACCTGACCTGAGCATGCTTATGCTGAACCTGAAATCTAGACTGAACATACATCACTGGATGCTGAATGCCTAAAATGAACCTACATGAGCTATTCATTGGTATTTGAATTGAAGGGGCATGAGCTGGCTCTGAACAATAAGCTAAACTTACATGAACTAACCTGGATACTAAGTTGAAATGTATGAGCTACATTTGTGTACCTAAACTGCAAATGCATGAGCTAAATCTGAATACTAACCAACATGGATGGTTGAACCTGTCTAAAAGCTAACATGTATAAAACATGATTATCTTGAACATTTTGTAACTAACATGAGAACATGAACTATTTCCTATTGCATGCTATTTCAAGCCACCAATCCCTAGGCAAGACCTTCCCAAACCCTTAGTGGCTCGAACCTATTCCAACCCATGCATGGACCGTGAATCTGAGAGTGTATACATGAGCTGCAATCTATGAACCTAAAACTGACATGAAATATCTAATCCTAAATGTTGACATGCTAACCTGACCTGTACTGAAGTTGCATGCTGTGAATTTGACTTTCTAAACTAAACATGAAAAACTGAAACTACATAAACTAAATCTAAATGTCTGAACATGTTCTGCATGTCTGAAACTACATACTCTAACTGGGAAAAATATTATAATTTGAAAATATGACATGCAAACTGTAAACTATGTATATGACCTGAAAACGATATTGAGTATTGAAAACATGAAACTAATTCTTGAAAACATGTCTTACTCTTAAACCACTGAACATGTCTAAAAAATCATAATTTATAAAATCATATATGTGAGCTGAGAAAAACTACACAGCATAGTAGCCTAGGGAGCTGAGACACGGCTTAGAGAGATCTGGTACCACATAAGTAGAGGGAACTTCACTGAAATGGAACTGCTGAGCCTATGCGGGTGATTAGTGCCATATAGACTATCTGAGCGACCCAAGACGTTAAATTTGAGGGGACGACACTAGACTGGTGGTTGAAAATATATGCATAAACTTATAAAAATTCTTCTATAAAACATAATCCGAATTACATTAAACTATCTTTGAAAACATACATCGTAAGTATGAAATCTGAAAAACATTGCTTGAAATCTGACATGCATGATTTGTAAATATTCTAAACATGATGTGACTTAAATGAAATCCTAGACTGGGTACCTAGTACCTGAACTAACATGACTAATACGATATGAAGATCATGAAAACAACAAATTGAATTGAACACACATGAACATTGTATGAAAAGCTAAAATCTATGATGGAAACTACATGCATAAAAAAACATAGGCTGATATGTATTGGCTTATGCATACAAGCTCGTACGGGCCCCATTACC
Organism: Zanthoxylum bungeanum; assembly: GCA_019454045.1. NCBI lineage: Eukaryota > Viridiplantae > Streptophyta > Magnoliopsida > Sapindales > Rutaceae > Zanthoxylum > Zanthoxylum bungeanum. The sequence continues at coordinate 5,827 of SKCR01040193.1, forward strand.
TATTTTAGAATTGGTATGGGAGGGTGTCGTCTGAACGAAAACCTAACTAGTACTTGACATGAACATGTTGGAACATGAATCATTAACATGAAAAACATGAAGTGAACTGATGTGTAATATGAGAACATAATATGATATCATAAACCATGACATAAATGGAATACATGAACTAGATATCATGAACTGTGAGCGTAAACTATGAACATATTCAGATAATAAAATTAAGAACATAAATTGTAATTGCAAACTAAGGCATAAATGAAAATTATAAGTTGAAGATATGAAATGAATCAATGAGCTGGAAGTATAAATTAGAAAAGAAAGCTCATCAAAGCATAAATAACTGAAAGGCATGAAAGAAAGAAATAGAAAGAAAACATCCACTCATTATCTGGCATTCGCTGTTAGTGCGTCTGAGTGCTGTTGGAAAGATTCATGCGAGGTGACTAATTGAACCTATTTTCAAGTATGGTTAGCATACATAAACTAAAGATACTAAAATTGATTCATGAATGCAAGAACATGATATTTAACCTGACTATGCTGCTAATACTACATGACAAACTCATGTTAATACAAATGGGAAATTTTCGCTCAGCCGATTTAGCCACTTGAAATGCCCAAAGTTATCTGTCTACAAAATGCCCAATTGGTCTAACCTAACATTACCAATCTTACATGCTCATTATCCTTACCATTTATCATATTTCATTCTTATCGTCATGCACACACATGCACTACAAAAACAAACATCACCTTATCACAAGCTTTATATATTCTGCCAAGTTTCACTCTAAAAGGCTTGATGCACTACCACATCACACTAAATATAAACTTAACTTACACATGTAAACCAACACATCAAGTTTTACAAACATAAATTCCATCAAAACAACACACAAAGATGTGATTTCAATAACCAAACAAAGATATCAAACATTTCCATGTAGTTCATAATTTCGGTCACACCCTGCCCAATTCTAATTTTTTTTATATCTCAATCAAATTTATACTTTAACCAAGCCATATCATATCTAAACATCATCTAAAGCACAAAATATATACCCCTCAAATACATAAGGAGATTCGACTGACACACTTATTTCTCAACCATGGAATTTCCAACACCACTCAAAACAAAATCAAACTCAAACTATACCAAACACATTGTAGACATGGTACCGAGGTGTGCGACGTTGTCCGGGCTTGCTGCCCGTCGGGAGCACGGAGTAGCCCGCGGGGGTACTAAACCGAAGAAATAAATGGAGTCACCACCCAAAGTGAACTTGTAAATGATTTAAGGCCGCACTCACCCCTCGCGAGGGAAAACCTCAAACCGTTGGGTTCAGAATGGTCCCTTACTTATGCCAATTGTAATGAAAGGATTTATGCAATACTATAACCAAGTCTTATACAACACATGCAAAATAATTCAAATGACATAAAAGTTTGCACACCATCAACATAAATGTAAGTGAAAACAAATGCATAATTCTAAAAACATGTTAATCAGAGAAGTGCTGCAATGATAATAGAAACATTAACAATAATGGCGGATAATTAAGCACATGATGCAGAAAGGAATAACTAAAGAGACAAGCATGCATAAAACATGATAAAGGAATCTGTCAAGTGTGCGCGCGTTCGTGTAGCGTTCGAAAATGTGTTCGAACGAAGTGAGGCAGAATGCACATGTTCATGTAGTGTTCGGAAACGCGTTCGAATGGGATGGGATGTGATATATGAAAAGATAGAATGCATGTGTTTGAGTAGTGTTCGTAAACGCATTCGAACGGGATAAGGCCGAATGCATGTGTTCGAGTAGTGTTTGAAAATGCGTTCGAACGGAGTGAGGCAGAATGCATACGTTGGTGTAGCGTTTGTAAACGCGTTCGAATGGAGTGAGGCAGAATGCATACGTTGGTGTGGCATTCGGGAATGCGTTCGAACGAGATTATAAAATGGCATCTATAATGACATAAACACATGCATCAATGTTTCTCAAGCGGTAGGTGGAGTTGTATCCCATGTACAGACGGCACTACCGTCCATTCGGATTCGGCTACGAAATTTATGTCTAGGTTTCCATCCGATATACCGCAAGGGATAACACGTAATCATTAATACAACGCAATCATTAACCCAATGTTGACAGACATGAAATATGATAACGCATATAACAATAAATAACCGAAGAGATAAATATGTGAAATAGCAAAGAAGATAAATAACACAAAACAAACGCGGAACAATAAAACAACAATAAACATAAATTAAATGCGAAATAATAAAAGACTAATAATACGAAATAAATGCGGAATAATAAATATATGACCAAAGAATTTGGCCGTTTTCAATGTAGGACTTCGCATACCCGGTTGGACATATTTCACATCCAACCAGGCATGCCGCGTCCGGAACGACAAAATAAAATATAGTAAAGAGTGCCATCAGGTCTAACCTTTTAAGTCGCTTCTCGGGAGTGCGTTGGGACGTCGTCGGAAGGGTTAATGCTCCGTAACTTTTCTGGTTTTCTGACTCGGGTTCGCTACTATTTTACACGTTGTTTTCTCTGTTTTCACTCACTATTTTGGCCGTTGTTTTCCTTTGTTTTTACCGCTGTTTCAGTCACTGTTTTTTGTGGTTTTGGACTATTTTCTGGGGTTATTTTTGGTGAAATAAGGGACTGTTTTGTTAGCAGTTTTATTCACTATTTTGACGTTTATGAAGGGGTTTTGTTCTCGGCTGTTTGGGTTTGTTCTCGGCAGTTTGGTGGGGGTGCTTTTCTTGTATTTTTTGTTCACGTGTCTAGGCCTGTGTGTTTTTCCTTCACTGCTTCACGTTTTCCTCACTGTTTTCAGCAATTTTCTTCACTATTTTATTGGTTATTTAGGGGCTATTTTGTTATTGTCGGTGGAGGGATTTTGTGTTTAGTTGTGGTGTGCTCACGACTTGAGCGGATGGTTTCTCCGTGTTGCTGAGTGTATGGCTAAGGCATTTTGTCTGGTTGTGTGTGTTTGATTGAGAGAGAAGCATAATGTTTTCTTTTTTGTCGTTGAGAGATGAAAGAGCTGAGTTTGCGTCGGTTGGTGAGTGGTATACGTGGGGCTACTTTTCAGTCTGGTTATTTGTTGTTTCTTTAGTCGGTTATGGGGGCAGTCTTTGGTCGGTGGTTTTTTGTCAGTTTGTGGCTGTTTTGTTGAGTAAGAGAGGGTGTTTAGGGTTAGGGTTATCTGCGAGTGGATCAGTTTATGGCTTGGTTGGCTTATAGGCAATGTGTCTTTGACGATTCTTGTCTTCATGTGTGGTTGTGGGCAATTTGTTTTTATGTCTGTTTCGTGAGTGGTTTTTGTGTGTCGAGAGTAGCTGGATGAGAGAGGAGAGAATGGACCGTCAAGGTCTCTAAGGTTTGTGTGTTTTTTTTTGGTTGAGAGAAGAGAGCCGTGAATGGAGAGAGGAATGAGGGAAGAATCAAGAAGCGAAAGTCATGAAGAGGATAGAGAAGAGGGCGTGAAGGGAGAGATAAAGAGAGTGGCCGAGACCTCTTTTAGGGTTTCATTCTTGCTTTTTTGGTGTGAGGATTCAGAGGAAGATGATGGAGACGAGAGAAGGTTGTGGTGTGCGTTTTGGTTTTGTGAAGGGTCCGGTCAGAGAGTTAGGGTTTCTGTGTTTTTACGGCCGATAGTGGCGAGAGAAGTGATGAAGCCCAGAATGAGAGGGGTTGGAGAGGACGTCAGCTTGGATTTTTGGGTTATTACCGAGTTGTGAATTGGTGGGGAGAATGAGGAGTGGCCAGGGTTTAGGGTCTTCTGTTTGTGATTTTCTTTTTGTGTGTTTTGAAGGTTTTCGTGTAAGTGTGTAAGGTTAGGTTTTGGTTTAAGTGGTCTTTATATAGTGGTGAGCTAGGGTTAGGGTTTCTTGATAGTGTTAGGGTTTTGGATGGGTAGTGTATAGGCTTTGGATGGGTGCGGGGGTTTTGGGCCAAGATTAAAGTTTGAAACATGAATTGACTAAGTGAACCCGCGGCTAACTAGCGAATTTAAATTTGACGAGCTATTAATTTTAGAATTTTCCCTTCCGGCATGTGTTCCCCGCGACTTCCGTGACTTATCGGGTAGTGCCTCTATACGAGGCTCATCATTGGGGTTTATGTAAAAATGCAGTGTCTACAGTCGCCCCCACTTTGATAGGGCTTGTGCAGTGTGTGACAGTGACAACCCTATCAAAGTTATGCATGTATTTTTTACTTACCTGGTTTGTCGGTTGTTGCACTTACCTGCTGCTTTGTGAGATGCTTTGAACTGAGTTAATCTGGTGGTGAGGTGATGTGACCCCTAAGGTTTATCCCTGCAAGATGCTGCGATCTCTATGATTCATTACCGAACTGAGCTGATGTGAGGTGGTTCATTCCCGAACCGTTATTGTATGAGAGGTGGTCCATTCCTGGACCGTTATTGTATGAGAGGTTGTCCATTCCCAGACTGTTACTGTATGAGAGGTGGTCCATTCCTGAACTGTTGCTGATATGAGAGGTGGTCCATTCCTGAACCGTTACTGATGTGAGGTGGTTCATTTCCGAACTGTTACTGATGTGAGGTGGTGGTTCATTTCCGAACCATTACTGATGTGGGGTGGTTCATTTCTGAACTGTTACTGAGTTGAGATGAGTTGATGGCGAGGCGCTACGACCTCTGGGCTTTGTTCCCGAACCACCGAGTTGAAGGTCTTGTTCCCGAGTTGTGCTGAATGTGGGCTTTATTCCCGAACTGTGTTGAATGTGTGCTTTGTTCCCGAGTTGTACTGAATGTGGGCTTTGTTCACTGGGCTTTGTTCCCGAACAGTGTAGAGTGTGGGCTTTGTTCCCGAGCTATACTGAATATGGGCTTTATTCCCTAGGTTATGCTGAATGTGGGCTTTGTTCCCTGGGCTTTATTCTCGAGCTGTGTAGAGAGTGGGCTTTGTTCCCGAACTGTACTGATTGTGGGCTTTGTTCCTGAACTTGTGTTGATTGTGGGCTTTATTCCTGAACTGTGCTGATTGTGGGCTTTATTCCTTGGGTTTTGTTCCCGAACTGCACTAATTGTGGGCTCTGTTCCCTGATTTGAGTTGTGGGTCTTGTTCCTGAACTGAGTTGTGGGTCTTGTTCCCAAATTGAGTTGAGGGTCTTGTTCCCTATTTGAGTTGTGGGTCTTGTTCCCGAATTGAGATGAGGGTCTTATTCCCGAATGGAGTTGTTGGTCTTGTTCCCAAATTGAGTTGAGGGTCTTGTTCCCGAATGGAGTTGTTGGTCTTGTTCCCAAATTGAGTTGAGGGTCTTGTTCCCGAATGGAGTTGTGGTTCTTGTTCCGAAATTGAGTTAAGGGTCTTGTTCCCGAATTGAGATGGGGGTATTGTTCCCGAATGGAGTTGTGGGTCTTGTTCCCAAATTGAGTTGAGGGTCTTGTTCCCTATTTGAGTTGTGGGTCTTGCTCCCTATTTGAGTTGTGGGTCTTGTTCCCGAATGGAGTTGAGGGTTTTGTTCCCGAATTGAGTTGAGGGTTTTGTTCCCAAATTGAATTGTGGGTCTTGTTCCCAAATTGAGTTGAGGGCCTTGTTCCCTATTTGAGTTGTGAGTCTTGTTCCCGATTTGAGTTGTTCCTCTCAGCCATTTTTTTTCTTTTTTTTCCTTTTTTTTTTCTTCAAATCCTGCGAACACAAAACAAAAATTGCGTGTATGTGACGTGTATGCGTGTATGCATGGATGTATTTCCTATTCCGATGGGTTAGGCCTTCTTTGTGCTCTTTGGCGCCCCTTACCTACAAAAGTCTTTGATCGCCCCCTGGGCCTACTTATAGTTTCCTTCTGTCAGTTATACTCTGGTGATTACTCAGTTTTCCTTGGTCCCATGACTCAAGATTCTGTTATTTCCCTGATTCGCGAGGTGGTAGACTGGTCACCCCCATACTTTGTTTAGTTTTCTTCTCTAATCTGTTTGCACTAGGTCAAGGTGAACCACGTGATATGGCATTCCATATCATCATACTCTATTACATGCTAGGAAATAGTCCCAACAGTTATACATATTATTGCCCTCAAAGAGTGCCCACTATTGAAACCAGAGAACCTTCAAAACACTCAATGCAACTCAAATCCAAGTATTTGAATAAATGATCTAAGCTAGACTCAAAGTGTGTGTGCGCAAAAGTTCTTTCACAGCTTGATCCTTAAGTAAGCCAACTCAATGATTTCATTTAAAAAATCGGGATCGATGGGTCAAACCAACCTAGATGTCTCAGTTATGCTTTGCAATTGCTTTTCCGTGCTCAATATGATATGGTTTTTTTTTTTTTTTTCTTTTTTTTTTCTCTTTCTTTCTTCTTTCTCTTTTTTTTTTTCCAACACACCTACCCTTTAAGGTAGCATTTCTCCTCATGGTGATCCTAATACTCGCCCATGGGTAGCTTCACGCTTATCGGTTATAAGTGGTTCAATTTTTTTCTTTAGAGACTTTTCTTTTATTTTCAACCATACCACACATCATAGCACAAGCAAATCATGATAGACATTTAGGCGAACGGTCATTCATCGACCTGCAATTTCTGCAACTAGTCACCTCGTTAACTACTCAGGTTTTCACTGCTAAGATCCTATAGTTAAGCGCTTACGAGTCTAACATAGATCAACTACTCAAAGTATCGGATAAAAGTACATCAAGAACTTATCGTTTCTAAGGTTTCACCATAAAGCAATCAATTTCATCATCGGACTTATGTCTAACTATTAAGGACTAAAAACAAAAAAAAAAATTTCTTTTTTTTTTTGCTCCTTTTTTTTTCTTCTTCATTTTTTTCTCTTTTTTTACTGAAGGCCCCTCCCAATGGTCTTTTTATTCTTGTCGTAATTTAAATTTTTTTTTTCACAATGGTCTTTCTATCATTGCCGTCAGGTTTTCTGTTTCTCGGCTTCTTTTCCCCGACATCTAGGTTTTCTAAACTCTTCTTGACAAGTCTTTCTTTTCTAACCCAACGGATATCTATGATGGCTTTTAAGACACATGGGTTAACATAATGTGTGTATACATGAGATGCATGTGATGCGTCCGATGTATGAGATATATATGCATGTGGTTATCAAAAGCATAAAGGGGAAACTTCTATAGGATATATGACTATGGTTCATATGGGGGTTTATAAGGATATGGATAAAGGCTCCCGCCGCCGCGAAGGGTTTCCCACAACTAGGTCTCCCCACTCAAGGGTTCGAGTGGCCAAATGAGCGCACCTTTTTATACCCTAAGGTACGTGGCAACGAGTGATGATACCATATAACGATCCGCCGCTCCGAGATAAAGCGACTTCATGATACATGACACCATCGGTATAAAAAGGGTATGCAAAATGTATGAGACACGGTCAACTAAGCAAAAATCAGAAACATTACAAGATATTATTTCGGGGCCGATTCTCTATCCCCAGTGGAGTGGCCAGACTGTAGACACAGGCACAGAGGTGGGCGATGATGTCCGGGCTCGCGGCCCGGTCGGGAGTACAGAGTAGCCCGCGGGGGTACTAAACCGGAGAAATAAATGAGTCGCCACCCAGTGTGAACTGGGAATGATTTAAGGCCGCACTCACCCCTCGCGAGGGAAGACCTCAAACCGTTGGGTTCGGAATATTCCCTTACTTATGCCAATTGTAATGAAAGGATTTTGCAATAATATAACCAAGTCTTATGCAGCACATGCAAAATAATTCAAATGAAATACAAGTTTGCACACCCATCAACATAAATGTAAGTGAAAAAAAATGCATAATTCTAAAACATGTTAATCAGAGAAGTGCGGCAATGACAATAGAAACGTTAACAATAATGGCAGATAATTATGTACATGATGCAGAAAGGAATAACTAAAGAGACAAGCATGCATAAAATATGATAAAGGAATCTGTCCAGTGTGTGCGCGTTCGAGTAGCGTTCGGAAATGCGTTCGAACGAAGTGAGGCAGAATGCACGAGTTCGTGTTGCGCTCGGAAACACGTTCGAACGGGATGAGATGTGATGCATGACAAGACATAATGCATGTGTTCGAGTAGCGTTCGTAAACGCGTTCGAACGGGATAAGGCCGAATGCATGTGTTCGAGTAGCGTTCGGAAACGTGTTCGAACGGGGTGAGGCATAATGCATACGTTCGTGTGGCATTCGGGAACGAGTTCGAACGAGATTATAAAAATGGCTTCTATAATGACATAAACACTTAATATGTATTGAGGGTTTTTTCGCGTAATTGGCAACCAATTAATTATCTTTGTTAGGTCTCATCATCATACACCCTTAAACATGCATTCTAAAAACATAATAAGGCGCGTATAAATAAAATAATAATGATATGCAGATGGATACTTAAACACATTGTTCCTAGAACAAATCTCTCTTTTTCCTCTCTCCCGCTAGCACAAGTATTACTTCTACCCGATTACATAACACTTCTAAAGAAACCTCATTTACATTGAGGGGAATAGGTGAGAAGAGAAATACAAAGAGTCAAGAGGTAATAGGCTGGACACACAGGTCCAATTTAATAAATTCTAAATTTATTACAACAATTTCCAAAATTGCCCTCACCCATCTAATATCCATATGATATATATTATTCATACATCGCATCCATGTATTCACATAAAGCATGTTATCAATCAATCTAATCCAATTAATTAATCTGAAATTAATGACCATCCAATGTTCAAACAACGATTTGATTTTGTGCGAGTCAAACTCGTTTTGCGAATAAGCACTCAAAGTACGAATTCTCGAATTATATTAAACTACAATATTAAATCCAATTTAATTTGTATTTAATACTAATTCTATATTTAATTCCAAATTAAATAATGACACTTTTTAATGTGCCTTTACGACTTAGATTCCAAATCTAATCGTTACGGGTCTCAAAGCCCAATTAACATCCAATGTCAATTTAATTAAAGTCTAATGGGCTTTTAATTAATTTCATAAGGCATGGACTTTTGGTCAATATGGGTCAAACCCAAATACCAAAGCCCATTTAAGGAATCACCCTTATTTGCCAAGAACCCAATTTAGGCCCATTAGGCCCAATTAAAATTAAAGGTCCATTAATTATATTTGGACTTTATGGATATGGTTTTTGGCCCAATTGGATCCAACCAATTAGCCTAAACCAAACTTGCCCAATCAATGCCATTAAGCCCAAATACAACTTTTACAAGCCCAATTCAAAATAAGCCAAACTAATTTAATTACAAAATTCCAAATTTCACAATTAAATTAACCAAAGTGTATAGCCATAATTAATTAGTAAATTAACATTTCCAAAACACCAATTTACACAATTAATTATGCTTATCATCATCAACTTATGTCCAACACAATTGAATCAAAAAATCAATCATTTTCCATGCTTATCATTCACGGTAATTGTAGGGTTTTATGTCCGATTCCGAATTCAATCCAATTAAATCCTAAATCAACATTTCCCAAATGATTTCAACTCATCCAATGATCAAAATCAAAAATCACCATGACTTAGGGCAACACTAAACTTTCGGCCAAGCCTCAAATTTTGGGGAAAAATTGATCCAATCCAATTTTCATCAAATCGATCATGCATAACACCATGTTATCATCATTCAAGCATATATCAACAATCAATTTCATCAAAACATGCTCAAATCATTTTTACCCAATTTTACCACAATTCCAATTTCATGCTTAAACAAGGCTGTGATACCATTGTTGGGTTTCTAGGTTAGTCCCAAGATCATTAAGCATAGAAATTATGTGTGAATACAATAAGAAGTATGGCAGAATCATACTTACAAAGATCGGTTTTTGATGCGATGAACACAAAATCTTTTGCTCCTCCATGGAAGCTCTCGGCCAACCCCAAAAAATGTGCTCCAAGTTTTCGATCATGCCCTCCATTGATGCTCCAAGCTCCAAGCTTTGCAAATGGTGATTCCATGCTCAAGGGTTTGTTTCCCTATCACCTTGGATGACTCTTCATGTGCTAGCATAAGAAAAATTTGCCACAAATCTTTCTTGTTCATGTTCTTGCTCTTGGTTTTATGAAGCAAAAATGAGAAAGAATTGGCCCTAGGCCGAGAGATAGAAGGAGGGAGAGAGAGAGAGTGAGTTGGTTTTTGTGTTTCTAAAACAACAATTACCTAATACATTTTCCAAAATTTGGTATATGCCTTTCAAAAAGGTCAACCAATTTTTGGAGCCAAAATGGCAATAAATGCCTACAACAACTCACATCACTCATGAATAGTGACTGGTTGTCAATCACTCAAAGGGACAAGACATCCATCACATGAATGACAAGTGATGTGACGCGTGATGTGACTTATGGGCCGCACTTGAATTTGAAATGCGAGTGGGCCCGCAAACACTCCCGGGCTCGGGTTCACTAATTCCGAATTAACAAATTTTCCGTTGCGACGTAATTAAATCAAATTTAATTAAATAATTATGCCTAGCAAAATTACTATTCATATAGCTAGCGAATTAATTCTAAATTAACTCGTTCGCCCGAATTAAAATCTAATTTTAATTCCGCGTCGAAATCCAATTTCGTATAATAAATCGAATATAATATTTTATCGATTAATTCCAAATTAATCGTTCTCTCTCTTTAAATAATATTTTATACCAGATAAAATATCTCTGTAATTAATCCTAGATTAATTTTCTCTCTCTTATAATTAATCCCAGATTAATAAAGTGCGAGTCATACGTCATTGGTGAATCTTCGGGAAGCGACCCATGAGATCCCCAGATATGTTGGCAGTAAATCCGATCGTCGGACTATCCGAACATGTATGTACCTAGTACTACGTTTTCACCGATTTACAAGACATGGTTGGCTTCTAGCAAAGCACCGTGCCTACCCAATTCTCCAGAAATATTCTTAAAGAAATATGTAATCTTTATCAGGGTAGTATACCTAATATTGCGTATTGCGATCCATTATCAGATGTCACGTGCTAGGCCTGGGGCTGGAATTGTGTCTGCCCCGTACGAAGCACATATCGGATCTCTGGTAACTACTCTCTATAATCGGATCATCATGACCTAGTCATATTATCCCGATGACTGCAGTACTAAAGAGCACCAGTTCCGTATCCTACGTGATTATCATCTCCACTATGACTGGAGTGATACTTCCGTCTTGACATCACACCCAATACACTACGATTCTCAATATACCCAGAAGAGGCGTACACAGAACCTGTTAAAGCCCTGGACGACCAAAACCAAAGTATATTGAATGTCGCAAGTATTAGCGGTGCAAGTCTCAAGTTAAGACCAAATACACCTACCCTGATTCGGACTTCCATAGACACATAATCATACTACCAATGGAATTCCGAGGGGTCTATCTAGAGAGAAGTTGTTTCCATACCATCGGTAAACACAACCTCATATTACACTTGCATGAGTATCCTATACCCAAATATATGAGAACTATGTCGTTATGCTCCCACAACGCGCACAGGTGTAATACTAGTCTATTTCGCATTATCGATGTCCAATCTCGATAATACTAAGACTGGATATTTAATGATTAAATCTTCGTGGATTGATACTGTCTCATATCATCTCAATCCGGAACTAATCATAAGGACCTTTTATCATTTATATATCTTGGTAATCTAATTACAAATGACCAAAGTGCAATTTCATTTGTCACATAGTTAATTTGTACAACAACACCATGATCTGTACAAATAGTGATGCTATGGGTCATAATTGTCCAACATTTTGTTCACTATTTTGACGTTTATGAAGGGGTTTTGTTCTCGGCTGTTTGGGTTTGTTCTCGGAAGATTGGTGGGGGTGCTTTTCTTGGATTTGTTGTTCGCGTGTCTAGGCCTGTGTGTTTTTCCTTCACTGCTTCACATTTTCCTCACTGTTTTCGGAAATTTTTCTTCATTATTTTATTGGTTATTTAGGGGCTGTTTTGTTATTGTCGATGGAGGGCTTTGTGTTTAGTTGTGGTGTGCTCACGACTTGAGGGGATGGGTTTTCTTCGTGTTGCTGAGAGTGTGGCTAAGGCATTTTGTTTGGTTGTGAGAAGAATAGTGTTTTCCTTTTTGTCGTTGAGAGATGAAAGAGCTGAGTATGCGTCGGTTGGTAAGTGGTATACATGAGGCTGCTTTTCAGTCTGGTTTTTTGTTGTTTCTTTAATCGGTTGTGGGGGCAGTCTTTGGTCGGTGGTTTTTTGTCAGTTTGTGGCTTGTTTTGTTGAGTCAGAGAGAGTGTTTAGGGTTAGGGTTATCTGCGAGTCGGTCAGTTTATGGCTTGGTTGGCTTGTAGGCAATGTGTCTTTGTCGGTTCTTGTCTTCATGCGTGGCTGTGAGCAATTTGTTTTTGTGTCTGTTTCGTGAGTGGTTTCTGTGTGCCGAGAGTAGCTGGATGAGAGAGGAGAGAGGGGACCGAGGTCTCTAGGGTTTTTGCGTTTTCTTTGGTTGAGAGAAGAGAGCCGTGAATGGAGAGAAGAATGAGGGAAGAATCAATAAGAGAGAGTCATGAAGAGGAGAGAGAAGAGGGCGTGAAGGGAGAGATAAAGAGTGGCCGAGACCTCTTTTAGGGTTTCATTCTCGTTTTTTTGGTGTGAAGATTCAGAGGAAGATGATGGAGGCGAGAGAAGGTTGTGGTGTGTGTTTTGGTTTTGTGAAGGGTTCAGTCAGAGAGTTAGGGTTTCTGTCTTTTTATGGCCGAGTGTGGCGAGAGAGGTGATGGAGGCCAGAGGGATAGGGGTTGGAGAGGACGTCGGCTTGGATTTTTGGGTTATTAAAGAGTTGTGAATTGGTGGGGAGAATGAGGCGTGGCCAGGGTTTAAGGTATTCTGTTTGTATTTTTTTTTTTGAAGGTTGCCGTGTAAATGTGTAGGGTTAGGTTTTGGTTTAAGTGGTCTTTATATAATGGTGAGCTAGAGTTAGGGTTTCTTGGTAGTGTTAGGGTTTTGGATGGGTAGTGTATGGGTTTTGGATGGGTGCAGGGGTTTTGGGCCAAGATTAAAGTTTGAAACATGAATTGACTAAGTGAAATCGTGGCTAACTAGCGAATTTAAATTTGACGAGATATTAATTTTAGAATTTTCCCTTATGGCATGTGTTCCCCGCGACTTCCATGACTTATCGGGTAGTGCCTCTATACGAGGCTCATCATTGGGCTTTATGCAAAAATTCAGTGTCTACATACATGTATCATTATCATTCATTTTCAAAAATATAAAATTAACCATAACCATATCATTTAAGTTTCAGCCATATAACGTAAATACACACTAGAAGTTTTCCAAAACAAAAACATATAAACTCATAACAAGACATCATGTTAAGCTTAAATCACCATTAATTATCCATGCAAACAAAAAAAAAGCCCCTCCTTAGATCATATCATAATCGGCTAAACATAGCATATCACAACCTTGAAATTTTTTCATCTCAACCACGCATAACTCATGATAACATATCTCCAAATACATAAACTATCATTATTCATCATCATCAAAACAAAACTCAGCCCCTAATATATACACATATAATTCGGTTAAGGAAGCATCTTTGGGAAAATTTGGGCAACCACAAAACAATGCTCAATCTATGCTTATACTAACATGAAATGCATGATTATGCCCACACCGGATATAGACCGAAATGTCTCACGACGTTCTGAACCCAGCTCACATACCTCATCCAGGGCTCATGATGCACGAATTTGGGAGAATAAAAACCATGCTCAAAATCTGAAATTAGATAGGAGAAAGAGAAAAGAAGCTTGCTTGTTTGGAGAGTGATCAACATGAAAGTTACTATTCATCCAAAAACTGGAATTGTGACTTATTTCTAGTCAAAATTTGGAAAAATGATCAACATGAAAGTTGTAGGTCTCAGCCTAAGATTTTCAACGGTATAAAAATCACTGAAATCAGACATTGTATGAAATTATGTCTAAAATATAAGAAATTATATGCTGAAACTAAAAATTTATCCCAGACCTTCGTGCTAGATTTATAAGGTATGAAAGCTATTTATACATTATTATATGAATAATAACATGTTATGCATGATAATTTACTGTACTGGGTATGCTATGATTGACCGAGATGTTACTCATTCTTGGTCAAAATGCAAACTCAAGTTATCCCTACTGCTTTTATTTTTAAAGGTTATATTATGTTTAAGCATTGAGATGAACTTTAATTAAATTATAATGGCCATGCAAGAATTTAAAGGATTTTAAGTGTTATTGGGTTTATTTTACTATGATTTTGTTATGTTTGAGTAGAATTAGGGTTAGCCACCTATTTAAAGAGGTGTTATTCACTTTAATTGATAATTAATTAATAACCATTTTTAACAAAACAAAGTGACTTATGTGATGCATGTGTGTGTCACTATGATGGCGTTATCTTGAGGGAGTGGATTCTTCATTGGTTCTATGGAACAAAATCTTATCAACGTGTGGCAAGCGTTGTGGTGATGTATCGCTGTTCTAGATTCTCCAAAGAAATAAAGAAAGGTTCTTAAGGACAAGGTTCTTTAAAGGTTGGACTTTATCTTGGAAGGATTTTGTACTTACAAGATCAAGATTCGCTGTTCTTGGGGCTTAGAACACTTGGAGGATCAAACACAATAAGGTTATTTTCATTTGGTATCTGAAGCTCATGGTTCTGAGATCAATGTTTTTCTATTCTTTATCTTTGTGTTTTATTTATTTATTTATTCATTTCAATTCTGGTTTGTGTCATTGAATCAGTTCTGGTTCTTCTCTAGATTCTTGCATATTTTCTTTAGTTTCGTGTCTATTCTTTACAGTTTATTTTCTTGTGTTATTTTTCTTGGGACTGTTGTGGGACTCCTAGGGTCGGATCAGTGCCCCGTGCAGTGAAAATTGGTCTAACACTTGGATATCAAGTATTGGTGTATTTTTAACTATTTTAATGGAATACTGTATTCTATTATGAGTGTATAGGAAAAACGAGGATGAATCGGAGTCCGAAAAAACCTAACGAGAGAAAAATCTGGATTCTGCATGTATCACGCGTGCCAAATGCAGGTATGCACTTCAGTGCATGCTCGCTCATGCAATTGCATGTAATTGCATCATTCAGCGCATATATACGTCGATGTGCAATTGCATGCAATTGCTTCATTCAGCTCATACATGCCTTTACATGTATGCATTGAATGATATCACGAACCATGATTTTATGGCTTCCTGTCATTTTCCCGAATCGATATCCAATATCTCATGTTTATGTGTCGTCGGATATTTTTTCCTCTAGGAGGAGAACATCAAGACTTGCATCAAACATTTAAAAATAGTCTCTCAGAAGGTCTTGATATTCTATTCGACCTACGTAAAACCTGTGTCGTAGATCATTCACCTAGTTAGATCTCTGGTTCCATCTCAGGTTCTTCAATATTGGGATCAAACTCATCAAGTTCAATCTTTCTACAATTCCCATTTTCTCTCAAAAAATTATTTTCAAGAAAAGTTACAAAACGAGCAACAAATTCATTTCGTTGATCGGATTCATATAATTAATATCCTAAAGAATTTTCACGATATCCAACGAGCAATAAGTAAAGAATAACCACATAGGTAATATGGAAGATCTTTATAGCTCATCATAGATCGTACCATATCCAATAAAGTAAGATATTTTCTCTCAGACACACTATTATGTTAATGAGTTCCTAGTGGGCTATATTTAGCAAGAATCTCATTCTCCCTTAAATAACTTCTGAATTGGTCACTCATAAATTCATCACCTCGATCTGATCGAAGACATTTGATGAATTTATCGGTTTGTTTTTCTACTAAATTTCGGAATATGTTAACTTTTCAAACATTTCCGATTTATGTCTCATCAAATAGACATATACATATCTTTACTTATCATCAGTGAAAGTCACGAAGCAAGTTGAACCATCATGAGTGACATGATTTAATGGACCGCACACATAATTGTGTACTAGTTCCAATAAATCTTCAGCATGGTGTCCAACACCAAGAAATGAAGCCTTTGTCATTTCCCTTGGATACATGACTCACAAATCGGATAAAGATCTAAGGTAATATTTTCAATGAAATCATCTTTAACCAATTTCGATAGGCGTCTAACACCTATGTGGCCCAATCTCATATGTCATAATTCAGTGTTCTTGTATTTTTCTCTAAATTAAATACATCTCGATATGTTTCTAAAGCATAATAACCTTTAGATAAAGAACATTCACATTCACATATCAAATAGTTATCCTTATCATATAAACATAAGTCATCATCTTTAATGTTTATTTTATATCACTCTTTATCCAATATCGATAACGATATTATCTGTCTGATAAGAGAAAGTATATAATAATAATCATGTAAATTTAATTTACATTCATTAGAGAGATCTAGAACAATTGTTCATATGGCATTGACGCCCAATGTCTCGCTATTATCAACTCTAAGGTGGATCTCTCATTTGTATAGCCTTCTTTTAACACTTATGCCTTGCATGGAGTTGCAAATATGAGTGGGACTATTAGTGTCTAACACCTAACCACTATTTATATCTGAGGCTAATGATATGTCAATAATAGGAAAAATGTACTTGGGGTTCCTAATTTTCCCTTCAGCTCTGGACAATCATGTTTTCAATGTCCAGACTTTTAGCAATGTAGACATACATCACGCACTACACTAGGTCTTACAGTTTTTTTCTTGGAATCTTTCTTCTTATTTTCCATTTTAATCTTCTTAGACTTCATAGAAGTCTTTGAAGAGCTTGTTCCTCCAAAGAGGTATAAAATGAGATTATTTTTCTTCAAATTATGCTTCGTCATGCCTAACATGTTATGAAGTTCTTTATAACTGGCTTGCATAGAATGTTTATGAAAGTTTAACACAAAGCCAGTGTAAGTATCGGGCAAAGAAGATAGAATCAAGTTTTGGCCTAGCCGTTCCATCGATCATAATGCCTTGTCGTTTCAAATATCAAATTTGGTCTATCATATTCAAAACATAATCGCTGACCGATCCTCTATTCTTGAGCGTAGCACGAAAAAATTCCTTAGACCTCCGATATATTTCAATTTCTTGATTTGCTTCGAACAGATCCTTGAGTGTTCTCATAATGCTCCAAGCATCAGGTATATTTATGTACTATCTTATAAAATCTGGAACCATCGATCCTAAAATATAGGATTTCACCCTTAGGTTATCATCCTTCCATTTTTCAAAAGTCTCTCGCTCTTCGAGAATGGAATCATGATCGATTTCAACAGGCAATGATTTGATCGTCACATAGCTCAAATTTTCTAACTCCAAGACAAGGCGGATGTCCTTTCAATTTATTAGATTCCATAATTCGACCTAATGGATTTACGTCAGCCATCTATAAGACAACAATTAAACACTAGCAGAACATTTTCATTTCAATATAAAAATACTAATACAATTATGGATTTTAAATCTATTAGTGTCCTCCCACTGCTTTACGTAATTTTGTAATATCCTTTAACAGAAAAATAGAAATTTGACAATCAAAATTTCATAATGGGAAGTGGATCCCATGACATTTACTCCAACCTTACGAAAATGACGGTCTTGAGTTTCATAAACTCATTAGGTAGACCTTAAAGTGTTGGAGTTTACTAAGGTCCCAAGGATTAATAAACAAGCATGAACATGTGTGAATACAACGAGGGAGTTGCGGAATACTCACATCGATCGGTTGAGCGACGCTTTGACGAACAAAAAAATTCTTTTCTGCTCACCAAGGCTCACGGCAGTGAGCAGTCCACTGCTTCTCCATTTTCAGTTTTGGATCAACTTCGTCAAGATCCAAGCTTCGTGATTTGATTCCCGGCTCATGGGTGGACTTCCCTATCACCTTCGCATGTCTCTCGGAGTGCTAGCTCTCTTGATTTTTGCCACAAAAAAAGCACTTTTCTTCCCTATTTCTTCAAACTCTCGGCAGTTCACTGCCTAACCAGAAGAAGAAAATAAGCCCTTGTGGGCGTGAGATAGGAGAGAATGGAGAGAGAGAGGAGTTGTGTGAGTTGTATTACCAAATGTGTATCTAATACCAAAAATAATTAAAAGTCAAATACCTATATCAAATAAAGGTAAATAGCCTTTTAATTAATCCAAATACTCACATCAACCATCACACTTGAGTGTCAAACACTCAAACATTAACTTACATCAAGTCAATCAAGTTGTCAAGTCACATCACTCAAAGTGACAATTGATTTGACGCTTGAAATGACTAGCGATTTGGCGCTTGATGTGACTAATGATTTGACGCTTGATTTGACTTGCGTGCCGCACTCGAATTCGAAATGCGAATGCGCTCGCAAATAATCCCGGGCTCGGGTTCACTAATTCCAAATTAACGAATTTTCCGTTGCGACGCAATTAAATGATTACGCCTAGCGAAGACACTATTCACGTCGCTAACGAATTAATTCTAAATTAATTCGTTTGCCCGAATTAAAATTCAATTTTAATTCCGCGTCGAAATCCAATTTCGTTTAATATATCGAATATATTAATTTATCGATTAATTCCAAATTAATCGTTCTCTCTCTTTAAATGATATTTTATCCCAGAAAAAATATCTCCGCAATTAATCCCAGATTAATTTTCTCTCTCATCTTATTAATCCCGGATTAATTAAAAGTGCGAGTCATATGTCATCGGTGAATCTTCGGGAAGCGACCCATGAGATCCCCGGATATGTTGGCAGTAAATTCGGTCGTCAGACTATCCGAACACGTAAGTACCTCGTACTACTTTTATACCGATTTACAAGACAAGGTTGGCTTCTAGCAAGCGCCATGCCTACCCAATTCTCCAGAAATATCCTTACAAGAATAAAAGATCTATATCAGGCGTAGTATACGTAGTATTGCGTATTTCTGTCCAGTATCGGATGATCACATGCAAGGCCTGGGGCTGGTACAGTGTCTGCCCCGTACGAAGCATATATCGGATGACGAGCAACTAGTCTATTTATTATCGGATAATCATGACCAAGTCATATTATCCCGACGGTTGCAACCTTTTTAGAGAACCAGTTTTGTATCCCTACGCAATCATCATCTCCATATGACTGGAGTGACACTTTCGTCTTGACATCACACCCAACACACTACGATTCTCAATATACCCAGCATAGGCGTACACAGAGCCTGTTAAAGCCCTGGACGACCGCAACCAAAGTATATTGATTGTCGCAAGTGTTAGCGGTGCAAGTCTCAGGTTAAGACCAAATACACCTACCCTGATTTCGGACTTCCATAGACACATAGTCATACTACCAATGGAATTCTGAGGGGGTCTATCCAGAGCGAAGCTGTTTCCCGTACCATCGGTAAAACACAACCTCCTATTACACTTGCATGAGTATCCTATACCCAAATATATGAGAACTATATCGTTGTGCCCTCACAACGCATACAAGTGTAATACTAGTCTTTTACGTATTCATCGATGTCCAATCTCAATAATACCCTGACTAGGGATATTTAATGATTTATCCTTCGTGGATTGATACTGTCTCATATCATTCTCAATCCAGGAACAAATCATAGGGACCTCCTATCATTTATACATCTAGGTGATCTAATCACAAATGATAAGAGTGCAATCTCCTTTGTCACATAGTTAATTTGTACAACAACACCATGATCTGTACAAATAGTGACGCTATGGGTCATAATTGTCCAACATAAAGGTCAATCATTTCCATGTGACTCCTAAGTTTGATCTTGAACCATTTCTTATCATCACAATAATGACGGAATTGGATCAAGACGTGTTTCAGGTGTATACTTATAAATATGCACTAATGAGCTTCGTAAGTACATCCTCACAACAATGACGGTATTGGGTGACTACGTCAACTCATTGTTGTGGTCAAATCAGAGAGGAGCAGCGGAAGGAGTGCGGTTCGGGTGAAATCGTAGTTTAAAATTTTTAAACTTACGAATAAATTATTCAATATCAAATATTAATAATTCATTCATATTTCACCTAAACATATTTATTCGATATCAAATAACGATATAAATAATATAGAAACACAGCGAAACTTTTACGAAAATATTTTTTCCGCAAAATAGCTTAAAACGCGTTTCCGGCCGAACCGACCAACCAATGCTCATGGGGACTGCCCAGGTCAGCCCCTAAAACATTGGACAATACGTAGGCTGCCCAAATAGTGACCAGTTCGCTGTTTGGGCTGCCGTTATCCGGTAACGCCGTTTTTCACCATTTTCCCGTATTTTCACAACGAAATAATTTCCGATAAATATTTTTCTTTGGAAATTAAAATAAACTAATTTCTTCTAATTACTCAATAAATAAAAACTGAATTTTTATCAGAAAAATCAGATTTATCATTAATTACAGTAAGACCCCAAAGTTTTGTAATTTAATCATTTTAGTTTTAAATATGTCAATTACATATTTAATTGATTCCAAATCAATCCCAAAATAATTTTTACAATTTTGCAACAAAACCAGAAACTTTTTCAGATTTGCGCAAACTGCCCAGTAATTTTCCAGAATTACGAAACAGCCCCTGAACTTTTCATTAATTGCAATTTGGCCCAATTTGTTCAAAACACATCAAGATCAAATCCAATCAATCCCAAATTTGACACACATCAAATATACATCAAATTATATCATATATATTAAAAGCCCCAAAATTTGAATGGGTTAAGAACCCTAATTTTATAAATTACTCAAATTGGACAATTTACATTAAATTGATAAAATTCAATACTTTAATCTTTCAATTACCACACCAATTAAGTCTCACCATCATGAAATTAATCAAGAACAATTCTAGGTTAATTATGAATGGCTAATCAACTCTAGAATGGCAACTTTAATTTCTAATTAATTTATTTAAGCTTAATTACACTAATAAGCTCATAAATTAATCATACATGCATAACATCCTCAAACAAGATTCCAACAAATTTAATTGCAAACTTAAAGAGTAGAGAAACAAACTTAAGAACACAATTTGAAGTTAAGAATTATAGAAACATTTTCTATGTAGAAGAAGTGTAAGAACTTACAAAAAATCAATTTTTGGCTTTGTTCTTCATTCCTTTCTTCAATTTTCTCTCAACTCTCTTTGTAATAATTTTGTTGAAGTTGTCTTAGTATGGAAAATTAATCAAAACAATTTTGATATACAATCTTTCACTATGGCAGAAATTTAAGGAAAAAAAAAATAAATAACAATTATTTAATTTTGTTTGATTTCTATTAGTCCACCTTTTGGAAAATTAAAGTTAACACTTTAACTTTAATAAAGCAAATCAAAATTTGTTCTAATGGAAACTTGCCATAATAAAGCATAAATCATTATTTAAGATATTTGTAATATTAATTAATTATTTAACAATTAAATAATTAAATAATAAATATAAATATCTCAAATATATGTATTATATTTACATTAAATATCTCAAATACATATATTAATGATAATTGATAAATATCACAATTTGATATTTAATTAATGTGTATTTAATAATATCAAATATTAAATACAAATACACATTAATTCGGAAATGACCGTTAGGTCCCGATTGCATGTATTATTCGTTTAACCATTAAATGAGTTATAAATAATCAGTAATATTCATAACAGTTGCCCTAGTGCTCTACGAGTATATTTCATTAGTGAGACTCTCTAGATTCAGGCATATCCGTCACGAAATTCAATATCATGTCTATAATTCACCCACCTGTAAATTATGACGACCACGGATAAACTCGCTGAATCATACAGGTCGAGGTCACTGCATACGTATAATCCCTCTGTCACAGATATCCTGATTATTCCCGAGATATAGATGAAAACGTCAAATCTCTATAAGAATAATCTCGTCGACGTATCAATTAGCAATCTCTAATAACATTCGGACATACTTCCGAAGTATACTATTGCCATAGATTTAACATATTGCTAATCACATTTGGACTACCTATGCTCTGTACACAGAATTGACGGATCCTTTTTTGATACTCACAGGATATCATGAGCATGAGTCAACACCCAACGAACAAGTAGAGGTCTGATCTAAATAGATCGGTGACGTGACTGTCATCTAAGTGTGGAGGATAACTCATATATCCACAGTGGTATCTCAAGTCAAAGAATCACTATGCTACTCAACCCAAGAAGACTCATATTGACATTGGTGTACCATCTATTAGGAAATCTTCGGTGAGTCATTCAATGTATATCAAATAAATACCTACACCTCTATACGAGTCTCCCAAGACTCATGGTTCATTGGGATAAACCATCAGACCAAGTACGATATACGACATGTACTGGTCTCAACGGATTTTACTAACCGACATGTGTCAGTAAATCTTGACCAGGAACTTAATTTAAGGATATACAACTTATAGTGACACTTCCCAATGACAATTACAAACTATATTGTAACTGCGCACTACGTTGTAAATCCTAGGTCGTTGTCTAATATATATACATATCACTAAACTAGATTTAGTTTCAATCTAATCAATCTAATCGAAATAGATCGAATACGTATATAAAAGAAAAGAGGTGCTTCCATTAAATTAGTAATATTATGGAAAATTGTATTGCTCGTATTCATGATTCGAACATATATACGATCAGGATTGGCGCTCAGAGCACCAACCCCAACAATTTCTCCCAATTACTCTAGTGCCAATCCATGGTATCATATACACATCCCAATGTGTATCACATACTCATTGCCTTCAAGAACTCACCTTGTGTTCAAGATGTAGGTAACAACAAGTAAGCCCGCTATGAGATATTGAGTTTGTCCAACAAACACAATCATTTTCCTTAGCAAGCATCATTCATATTTTTGTAGAAACTAAGTTCTACATAAATATTACTCAGATGCCATATCAACATTGTGCTTAAACTACTAAATTGTCTAAGTATTTATGAATCAAATCCAAAATACTTTGTAGACAACCGCAAACACAATACTAATATCAAACTTCTAATCTTCGAGGTCACTATGCAACTTCATAAGTCAATACTTCATAAGTTACAACTAACTCCACTCTTGTAGTGGAATCATCTGTGACACTCCCACTGTATCTTTTCTGACTCTTTATGACGTAGACTGTCTAATGTCATAATTAGACTCAAAACTAATCTAACTCTAATGGTTGTGAATTTATTCTCCATTAATTAGAAACGCGTTCTTAATATCTCAAAGATAATAAAGAACTTGTTTCAAGAATCATTTTATGGTCTAGAGGATATCAAAATAATTCGTAACAATTACGATTAAATTGATATCTCTAATCGTACTCAATATAGTATTCATTATGCCATCATCTTATGATATTGATCAGACATTCTAATCAATATTTCTTTCGAAAAAAGAAATCATCCTTTACGAAAGATGAATACTATATATAAGACACACCTAACTGTCAAACAGTTATACTAACTGTCATACAGATAATCTTGTTGCGTCCAGGAGTATCTCACAAGTCTCTTAGTTTTATATCTTATATAAAACTTTATATCAAATATAATAGAGACTACTCCCACTGCTTTAAATGAGAAAATAAGACTGAGGTAAACCTTTTACCTTAGAAACATCTCATTATTACATTAATAATGACAATGTCATTATGATGTAAAATACTAGAAAGAAATTTGTACGCTCCCACTAACCCTTCAATCCCATATGTATTCTCTATCCTTTGATAAAATCAGACAATCTAACTGATATAAAAATTAGAAAACACAAATTTCCAGAAAGCTCATCCGAGTCTACAATAGGCTCTATAAGCTAATATATTAAATTGTAATCTTAGCATAATACAAACTCTAGGGTGTTGGACAGTTATGACCCATAGCGTCACTATTTGTACAGATCATGGTGTTGTTGTACAAATTAAATATATGACAAAAGAAATTGCTCTTTTATCATTTGTGATTAGATCACCAAGATGTATAAATGATGAAAGGTCCATATGATTAGTTCCTGGATTGAGATGATATGAGACAGTATCAATCAACGAAGGTTTAATCATTAAATATCCCTAGCCAGAGTATTATCGAGATTGGACATCGATAATGTGAAAAAGACTAGTATTACACTTGTGCGCGTTGTGGGAGCATAACGACATAGTTCTCATATATTTGGGTATAGGATACTCATGCAAGTGTAGTATGAGGTTGTGTTTTACCGATGGTACAGAAAACAGCTTCGCTCTGGATAGACCCCTCGGAATTCCATTGGTAGTATGACTATGTGTCTATGGAAGTCCGAATCAGGGTAGATGTATTTGCTCTTAACCTGAGACTTGCATCGCTAATACTTGCGACAATCATATACTTTGGTTTTGGTCGTCCAGGGCTTTAACAGGTTTTGTGTACGCCTCTTCTGGGTATATTGAGAATCGTAGTGTATTGGGTGTGATGTCGAGATGGAAGTATCACTCCAGTCATAGTGGAGATGATGATCACGTAGGATACGAAACTGGTTCTCTTATGTACTGCAGTCATCGGGATAATATGACTAGGTCATGATTATCCGATTATAGATACTAGTAACCAGAGATCTGATATGTGCTTCGTACGGGGCAGACACATTTCCAGCCTCAGGGCTAGCACGTGACATCCGATACTGGATCGAAATACGCAATACTACGTATACTACGCCTGATATAGAACATATATTCCAGTAAGAATATTTCTGGAGAATTAGGTAGGCATGATGCTGTGCTAGACGCCAACCATGTCTTGTAAATCGATAAAAATGTAGTACTAGGTACGTACGTGTTCGGATAGTCCAACGACCGTATTTATTGCCAACATATCCGGGGATCTCATGGGTCGCTTCCCGAAGATTCACCGATGATGTATGACTCGCACTTTATTAATCTGGGATTAATTTGATAGAGAGAAAATTAATCTGGGATTAATTATAGAGATATTTTATCTGGGATAAAATATTATTAAAAGAGAGATAACGATTAATTTGGAATTAATCGATAAAATAATATATTTGATATATTAAACGAAATTGGATTTCGACGCAGAATTGAAATTAGATTTTAATTCGGGCGAACGAGTTAATTTAGAATTAATTCGTTACCGACGTGAATAGTGATTTTACTAGGCATAATTATTTAATTACGTCGCAACGGAAAGTTCTTTAATTTGGAATTAGCAAACCCGAGCCCGGGAGTGTTTGCGGGCGCACTCGCATTTCGAATTCAAGTGCTGCCCACAAGTCACATCAAGTGTCAAATCATTTGTCACTTTGAGTGATCTGACAACTTTTCACTTTTGATTTGAGTGATTGATGTGAATAGTGATGGGAGTTGTTGGTTGGCTTAATTGTTTTGACTTTTGGAAAGCAAAACTTTTGGTAATTGAATTTTGAATTCAATATTTGTGTATTAGATACACATTTTTCCCAAGCGCCAAGACTTAACACACAACACACTCTCTCCACTATTCTCCCTCTCTCTCACAGCCATAGGCCAATTTCTTCTTCTTCTTCACTGGTTTTGCCGAGAGTTGAAGGAAGCCTAAGGTGATTTTTACGACAAAAATTACCGAGTGCTAGCACACTTCCGGAGTCTTGCAAAGGTGATAGGGAACCGCACCCGTGAGCATGGAATCACAACACAAAGCTTGGAGCTTGATGGAGGTGATGGCCGAATATGTTGGAGGACAAAAGCAGTGAATGCCGAGAGCTTCAATGGGTTCAAAGGGCATACAAGTTTTTGTGTTCATCGCATCACTCAACCGATCATTGTGAGTGTTCCGCACCTCCTTGATGTATTCGCATATTGTTTCATTGCTTAAAAAGATCCCGGTTAGACCAAAGAAATCCAACAATGGTATCAGAGCGAAGTTGGGCATGAAACTTGAACTTAGGGTTAAAATTGGGTAAATTGTATTTGAGCATGATTTGATAAAATTACTTGATTGAGTATGCTTAAATGATGTTTAATTGAAGTTGTGTTGGATCAATTTCATGAAAAATTGATTGGATCATTTTTCCCCAATTTGATTGTCTTGGCCGAATCTATAGTGCCCTAAATGTCTTGGTATTTTTGTGTTTTTTGATCATTGGATGAGTTGGAAAACATTGGTAATATTGATTTTGGATTTAATTTGATTGAAACCGAATTGGACATGTAAATCCCCAAAATACCGAGACTTGTGAAGCATGAAATGGGTTTGATTTTTGATTAAAATGTGTTGGACATGTTTTGATGTTAATGAGCATAATTAATTAGGCTAATGATGTTTTGGAAATGTTAATTTGGGTAATTAATTATGGCTTACACTTTGAGTAATTAAATTGTGAAATTGGAATTTTGGAATTTAATTATGTTGGGGCAAATTTGGAATTGGGCTTAAAAGTTGTATTTGGGCTTAAATGGGCTTGGTTGTACCAAGATTGGTTTAGGCTAAATTGGTTGGATCCAATTGGGCCCAAAACCATATCCATAAAGTCCAATTATGACTAATGGACCTAAATACTATTAATTGGGCCTAATGAGCCTAAATTGGTTTCTAGGCATATAATGGTGATTCCTTTAAATGGGCTTTGGTATTTGTGTTTGACCCATGTTGACCAAAAGTCCATGCTTTAAGAAATTAATTAAAAGCCCATTTGACTTTAATTAAATTAACATTGGATGTTAATCGGGCTTTGAGACCCGTAACGATTAGATTTAGAATCTAAGTCGTAAAGGTTTATTAATAAAGTGTAATATTTAATTTGGAATTAAATAATGAATTAGTATTAAATACATATTAAATGGATTTAATGTTGTAGTTTAATTTAATTCAAGAATTCGTACTTTGAGTACTTATTCGCAAAACGAGTCGGACTCGCGCAAAATCAAATTGTTGTTTGAACATTGGATGGTCATTAATATTCAGATTAATTAATTGGATTAGATTGATTGATAACATGCTTGTGTGAATACATGGTTACGATGCATGAATAATGTATATCGGATGGATATTAGAATGGTGGGGCAATTTTGGAAATTATTGTAATAAATTTAGAATTTATTAATTGGACCTGCGTGTCCAGCCTATTACCTCCTTACTCTTTGTATTTCTCTTCTCACCTATTCCCCTCAATGTAAATGAGGTTTCTTTAGAAGTGTTATGTAACGGGTAGAAGTAATTCTTGTGCTAGCGGGAGAGAGGAAATGGAGGGATTTGTTCTAGGAACAATGTGTTAAATATCCATCCGCATATCATTATTATTTATTTATATGCGCCTTATTATGTGTTTAGAATGCATGTTTAAGGGTGTATGATGATGAGACCTTAACAAAGATAATAAATTGGTTGCCAATTGCACGCGAAAAACCCTCACAAAATATTAAGCGTTATTCCTTCCATTGAGTGATTCTTACTCAAGATCCAAGACTGGCATTGGTTTGTTGGCCAAAGTCAAGGCCTTTGTCCGTCGATGATGTGTTTGAATCATGAAGGCTTTGTTCCATATTGGTGTCTTGTCCAAGTTGTGATTTGTTGGCCAAAGTCAAGATCACTTCTTGTCCATCGACATTGATTACGAAGCTTTCCATGGTCAATGGGTTCCGCTTAACTGGGATCACTAAGTTTGTTGTGCCAAAGCCAAGGCTTAGTTGATTCAGAGGAAAAAGGTTAGGCAATATATTGCATATATTGGCATATATAAGATATATGTTTCGGACTTGGATGTCCACCTACTGGATCTAGGAATTGGATGAGATCCAATTGATCTTAGAGATCTACCTAGTTAATTATCATACAATTTGTTGGCCAAAGTCAAGATTGTGTGTTATTTAACGGATCCTAGCCCACTAGGAAACAAGGTTTCCCGAGTACTCAACAGAGGGTTAGAGGCTCGCCTAAAAATAGTGGGAGTCAAGTATTAAATTTGCAATATTCATTTAGTTACTTGCCATACGCGCTCATATCAATTTTTCGTCAAATAAATTAATATATTAGTTGGACTAATATTTAATTTTTGTTTTAATAAACAGTTGGACTGTATTCAAACTATTTCACTTATAGTTGATTATATTATTGGATTATAGTAATCAATATATTTGAATTAACTTATTTCAATTAATAGTTGATTTTATAATTGGATTATAGTAATCAATATAATTGAATTTAACCTATAAATTATAGTTGATTATATAGTTTGACTATAGTAATCATTAAATAATAATAGTACCTAAAATCGTTGATTAAATAGTTGGACTATTAGAATCAAGATAAAATTGAAAGATTAGTGTTTAAAACATAATCCTGGGTGAAAATGTATTTAAACGACTTTATTTTCAAATTGGGAATAAAACTTCAGGATAGTCCTGAAAACTAAGAAGTTACTTTATTTGATAAAATAACATCTTAGGACTAAGCCCGGAGTTAAGCAAATCGTAGAGCATGATATTTGGAATATTCATGTGATGATAACTTTAGTGCAAGTGTTAACTTTAGCAATGCGCTTTATTTTCAGGCTCCACAGGTAATTGACATGCTTTAAGTTTGTCAGTAGAACTTTGTCTTTCATCAGAGTTCTGATCGGTACTATGTATCACATCAAGTCTGAAACATTCCTCATTCTTTTCATCATCTGGGAAATTCATGGC
This sequence comes from Zanthoxylum bungeanum, assembly GCA_019454045.1. Lineage (NCBI taxonomy): Eukaryota > Viridiplantae > Streptophyta > Magnoliopsida > Sapindales > Rutaceae > Zanthoxylum > Zanthoxylum bungeanum. The sequence goes on from SKCR01040193.1 coordinate 34,539, forward strand.
CTTGAAAACATTGAATGTTACTTCTTGGTCCTGTACCCTCATGGTTAATTCTCCTTTTTGTACATCAATAATGGTTCGACCTGTAGCCAAGAACGGTCTCCCGAGGATGATTGGCACGTCTGCGTCTTCCTCCATATCAAGGACAATAAAATCTGCTGGGAAAATAAATTTGTCAACCTTGACCAGCACATCCTCAACTACGCTTCTTGGGAATACGAGCGTTCTATCAGCAAGTTGTAGAGAGACTGAAGTGGGCATTGTTTCTCCAATCTGTAGTTTCCTGAAAATAGAAAAAGGCATCAAGTTAATACTTGCACCTAAATCACATAAAGCCTTACCAAAGTCATGTTCTCCTATGGTGCAAGGAATAATGAAACTGCCAGGATCTTTCAACTTTGGAGGAAGTTTCCTCTGAATGATGGCACTGCATTCTTCTGATAATGCTAATGTCTCATAATCTCCCAATCTCTGCTTTCGTGAAAGAATGTCTTTCATAAATTTGGCATAGCTGGGCATTTGTTCCAACGCTTCTGCAAATGGAATATTGATATGCAGCTTTTTGAAGATCTCCAGGAACCGAGAAAACTGCTTGTCCAATTTGTTCTTCTGAAGACGCTGAGGAAAAGGTGGAGGTGGAATGATATGTTCTTTTTCCTTTGCTTTTTTTTCCTCCATCTGTTCCTTTGTTTCTTTTGGAATTTCCTCAGCAGCTGTTTTGGCTCCAACATCTTTGTTGATTTCAGTACACTTTTTAATATGATGGCATGACATTGCTCATTCCCTATGTTCCTTGGATTTGGTTCTGTGTTGCTGGGAAGGGTACCTGGCGGTATGTAACTCTGAGCATTGGCCAGTTGTCTCATTTGATTCTCCAGTGCTTTAATAGAGACCGATTGACTTTTAATTAATGTCGCTTGATTGAAATATAGCATCATATCTTGCTGCTTGAGAGTCATGTTTTGCTTCTATCTTTTTCAAGTGGGTCAACACTTCTGTTATTCCTGATTCATTTGTCTGCTCATGGTCTTTGTTCTGTTGTTGGAATCCGGGTGGTGGGTTGTTCATTTGCCCATTATTGTTGCTCCATACGAAATTGGGATGATTCCCCCCCTGGGTTGTAGGTGTTGGAATATGGATTGTTCCCCTGTTTGTTGAAATTGTTGACGTAGTTCACCGTTTCTTTATGTTGAATTGGTTCTGGTGCTCCTCCATATGGTGAACTTGTGGTTCCAGCGATGTTCACAACTTGCGTGCTAAGTGTTTCTAGACATTTGCATATCTGATCCAGCCTGGTATTCACTGCTGTGTTTGCTCCAACTTCATAAATTCCTGCAATTCTTTGGATCATGCTCCTTTCTGTTGGCCATAAAGAATTGTTGTTGGCCATTTCTTCAATTAAGTCCCAGGCTTGATCTTCTCATTTTTCCATCAAAGCTCCTCCAGCAGCAGCATCAATTGTGGTTCTCATTATTCCAGAAAGTCCATTGTAGAAGGTTTGGACTTGTAGCCACTTTGCGATCTCATGATGAGGATATTTCGGGAGTAAATCTTTGAATCTTTCCCGAGCTTCGCAAAGGGATTCTGAATCTTGTTGCATGAAGGATGTGATGTCATTCCTTAACTTTGCAGTTCTGGCTGGTGGAAAGTATTTTGCAAGGAATTTGGTGGCTAGAGTGTTCCAAGTTGTGATGGAACCTGCTGATAGTGAATGTAGCCAAGCTTTAGCTCTGTCCTTCAAGGAGAGTATGGAAAAACACGCAGTCTCATTGCTTCTTCTGATGCTCTGTTGTAGTTGAAAGTACCGCAAACTTCCAGGAAGTTGCTGATGTGGGCATTAGGATCTTCAGTTGCATTTCCCCCAAACTGTACTGACTGCTGAATCATCTGGATGCATGTTTTGATGTCACCCGCATTTGCTGGTAAGGGAGGAAGTACAATACAAGAAATGAGTCCGTCAACCACCGGAATGGTTTTGTCTCGAATGGGAATCGGTGGTGCAACGTTCAAAGGTTCAGGTTCCATGTTGACTAAAGCTTCTTGGCCTTCTCGCCTTTCCCTTCTCAATTGTCTGATGGTTCTTTCAATTTCTGGGTCAAGTGGTCGAAGTTCAAAGCTTCTGGTTTGTCTCATGTAGTTTCTGAAAACCTGAAACACAAGAAAACAACAACAATAAGTAAAAAGAAATTAGATACAAGTAAAGGTATCTAACCCATAAACTAATAGTAAAAGATAAATAAGTCCCCGCAACGGCGCCAAAAACTTGACCGGCGCGTAAACACACATGTATAACGCAAGCGCACGTATCGTTCAAGTAGTATAAAAATATCGATCCCACGAGGACTTAATATCTAATCTATTAATTTTATGAGGTCAAATGATTACTAGTATCTAACAGGTTGTTTGATTGATTTGAAATGGTGACGATTCTAATTTAAAAATAAGTAAATAAAATTGTTCGAAAGTAGGTTTAAGAAAGTTCACTATCAAAAACTATCTAGGGTTGTGATTTCTTCCAATATCATTTTAAAGATGAAGTGGTTATCTTAAAGTTGGGTAATATATTGATTTATTAACCTGGAACACTAAATTTTTTGTAAGCCTCTGTCGATGGTCAGACACAAATACCCAGTTTAACCCAATTGAACCATATGTCTATGTCAACCAAATTATCTGGACTCATTAAGTTTAAGTTCCAATTATGGCTACCCCCGCCCGACAGGTATATGTCTATCCTGTAAGGAAATCTATTAAAGGGTTATCTATCCTCAAGGAAGATCGTGGACTATTGAGTCTAAGGTCTTAAACTTAAAATCCCTATGTCTAGTTCATTTTAAGTTTCCCAGTTCAATTTTATTAATGGCCAGTTAATGAAAAAGCATTAAGATTAAGACTCAATAAATAAATCTTTATATTACCCAAGCTATAATCTAACCCCTTATAACCCGGTGATATTGGATTTCATCACAACCCCAGATAACTGGCTTAGTTACGACACATATTTACGGGTAGTAAAAATTTAAATAAATAAAAGACATAAAGTAAATTCTGAAAATTAATACTGAAAAGTAAATTGCTGAAAAGTAAAAGGTAAAAGTAAAAAGTAAAAAGTAAAAAAAAAATAAAAGTAAATTACTGAAAGTAAATTGCTGAAAAGTAAATTACCGAAATTAAATAAAGTAAAAGTACAATAAAAGAAAATGCCGGGGTTAGAGGATCAACTTTTATTACTACTATTTTAGATATCTCCCTTAATATAATATATTAACTTTGCGTGATAATTACCAACCAGCCATATAGGCGGTATCCTGATTAAGTCAAATTAATAATTAATTACCAACCGACCAACCAGGCGGTATCCATACTTAGTCAGGTTAAAACCAATTAATAATTAATTTCCAACCGGCCAATATAGTGGTATCCTCATTAAGTCAGATTTTAAATAGTTTATATTTTATATTTAAATGAGATTAATTTAGATAGCAATAATAAAAGCTTTACCTTTTACCCCAGCAAAGGGGAGTTACCTCCTCATTGCTTGAAAAATAAAAACTGCAAAAGTAAAGAAAGAAAAGGTTTGTGCGTAAAAGTAAATTGCGAAAGTAAAAACTGAAAAGTAAAAAAGAAAGTGCGAAAGTGAAAATTAATTACTGAAAACTGAAAATAAACAAACTAGATACAATCTTCTTATTTATTCTTAAGGAATTTCAAAGAAGAAAGTATGAATTTTACAAATGAAATGGCTTGGTATTTATAGGCAAAATTTTGCCTATATCAAATCATCCATCAAATTCTCCACCAAATCCATTATTAATTTCTCCACTAATTACTCCACCAAATCCATAATTGCTCCACTAATTGCTTATCTTGTTTGGTGGTGATTTGATAATTTTTATTAATTATTTATTAATTTATATTTTGCTTTGAAAATGATTGATAATGACTTTAATAATTACACATCACACACTTCTGGATGGTTCATCAATTTCGGTCATGAAATCTTCCAAATTCGAAAATATTTTCTCTTTAAAATATGTAGATATTTGAGTCTTCTTTAATCTGGAACTTGAATCAGCTCAATCCTATATCGGAGTAAAACGTTATGCCCAAAATACAACAGATGCGCAAAACTGGAATTCCCAAAACTGCACTTCGTCAAAACGCCCTTTCAAGTTTCCAATCTCCAAAATTAATATATCAAGTCAATAATTTCCCTTATTTGACCCATATTTCATCCTAAATGATTTCATTGAGACCCGATATTATTTTATCTGCAAAATAAACTAAAACACATCAAAAAGTTCATCAAACCAGAGAAACTAAACAAAATATTAAGTTAAAGGGGCGGTAAATATTGATATATTTTCCGCTCATCACATTATTGTCTGGGACACAATTAAACAAGACTCGTATATCCACACTTTTGAAGAGTGGATACTAGGACAAATTTTATTTCATTCATATAAAGTCTACGAATCTAGTTTATTGGGCAAAGTGCCTAAAACACTATTTACTCGGTAAAAGTGTAAATGCCACCGATCTGTTAGCCCTGGTTCATAGTGACGTAGGTGGGCCCATATCTAGCTAGGCTAGGCTAGATGTGGATATGAATATTTCGTGACCTTTACGGATGTGACATCGTGTTATGGTTATATGTTTCCTTTGAAACACAAATCGGAAACTTTTAGAGTTTCGACACGAAATAGACAAACAGATCGGCTAAAGTATTAAAACATCACGGTTAGACCATGATGAAAATACTTAAACAATAATTTTCTCGTATACTTGAAATAGTATAGTATTTTTTCAATGAGGACTCCTCCCGGAACACGTCATTCTGACAGTGTGTCCGAACAGAGAAACCGAATTTTGTTAGACATGATAAGGTTAATCATGAGTCGCTCTGAGCTACCATTTCCTTCAACGGATAAGCATTAACAGTGCAAAACTTATTTTGAATAAAGTTCCATAAAATCTGTTTGACAGACTTCATATTAGATATGAACAGGAAAGAAACCAGGTTTCTCATTCCTGAAGATTTGGGAATGATAGGCATATGTTTGGATAATACCAAACTAAAACCCAAATCGGATAAGTGCCTAAATTGTAGGTTATCCTAGAGAAACCAAAGTATAGTACTTATACATCTCACAAGAGAACAATGTAATTGTTGCTCACCATGAGGTTTTCCTAAGAGGAATACTTATATGCAGTGGTAAGTGGGAGGAAAGTAAAACTCGATGAAAATCGGAGTAATTCTGTTCCAGGCAACGAGTCCTTAATGGAACACAAATAGTTCATCAAGGGTGAAACTATACCAATAATCTTCGAATACACAAGAACCACGTAAGTCGAAAAGAGTCAGAAAACAACCTGGGGTATGGGTTTCTGATCTCACCTCATAAAGATGTCAATCTTATTGAGGAATAGGTATCGACTCCCTATTATGGCAAAGTGCCATGATATTCGAAATAGATTCCATGTATAACAACTATGTTTGGACACTAGTTGACGTACCAGAAGGCATTGTGCCTATTGGTACTATATGAGTCTTTTAGGAAGACATACATGAAATGCGACATACCAACGTACTAAGTTAGGCTTGTAGCGAAAAGGTATCGTTATCAACATTGTGTTGATTATGACGAAACCTTTTACCAGTTGCCACGGTAAATCCATTTGGATAATGCTTGATGATGCTGCATGTTTCATTTATGAAATGTGGCAGCTGGAACGTCAAAAATTCTTTCCTTAAACGGAAACCTTTTGGAGGATGTTTACAACATCCTGACGGTTTTGTCGTACCAAAACTAGCAAACAAGGTTTGCAAGTTAATTCGATCCATGTATGGATTGAAGCAAGCATTACGTTCTTAGAATTATCGTTTTGATGTAATCATAATGGTGTATGATTTAATTCAAAACGAATATGATTCTTGTGTATATAAGGAGGTTAGTGGGAGCGCACTGACAATAAATGTCCTGAATAATGATAATATGTCATTTCTTGGAAATGAAATTTCCCAAATACAATCGGTGAAGGCTTGGCTTTCATGAAAATTCTCCGTAGAATTCTTGGGAGAAACAACCTTATTCTAGGAATAAAGATCTACCGGGATAGATCTAAAAGTTGTTAAATCTCTCCGAGAAATCGTACATTGAAAAATGTACATAACCTGGTGTCTCATATGCTTTAAACATATAAAGTCACAAACCGGCCAATCCAAGTGATAGTCACTGGATTGATGTTAAGAACATCCTTAAGTATCTTAGAGGAACTAAGGACGTTGTCTTAAACTATGGAGAAGGAGAACTTGAAGTGACTAGGTTCACTGCTGCAAGTTTCCTAACCGATAAAACGACTATAAGTCGTAACAACGGTACTATACAGTTTGAATAACGGAACAGTGAGCTGGAAATCTTGCGAGCAAGATACTGTTACCGAATAAACAACAAAAACGGGTTATTGTTGTTGCTGAGGCAGCAATAGAAGCCATTTGGGTGGATAATAAATCTAATTAGATTAGATATAGTTCTGTTAGCAGTTGAGCTAGGCTACATCACAAGCTAAAGAATTAATGGTCTCATCAACGATCCAGATATATACTTCGACTATTCATCTGATTCCTTCGGATCATACATCGTGGCGATGTGATGATCGAATAAATCGCATCAGATGATAATCATGTAAATCCGCTGACGAAAGCCTTCCTCAGCAGTTTGAGCGAACCGTTAATAGTTCGGGTGTAGGACACTTGAGTGACTGGCTATAGGCCAAGTGGGAGATTGTTGGACAGTTATGACCCATAGCATCACTATTTGTACAGATCATGGTGTTGTTGTACAATTAACTATATGACAAAGGAAATTGCTCTTTTATCATTTGTGATTAGATCATCAATATGTATAAATGATGAAAGGTCCATATGATTAGTTCCTGGATTGAGATGATATGAGACAGTATCAATCCACGAAGGTTTAATCATTAAATATCCCTAGTCAGAGTATTATCGAGATTGGACATCGATAATGCGAAAAATATTAGTATTACACTTGTGCGATTGTGGGAGCATAACGACATAGTTCTCATATATTTGGGTATATGATACTCATGCAAGTGTAGTAGGAGGTTGTGTTTTACCGATGGTACGGAAAATAGCTTCGCTCTGGATAGACCTCTCAGAATTCCATTGGTAGTATGACTATGTGTCTATGGAAGTCCGAATCAGGGTAGGTGTATTTGGTCTTAACCTGAGACTTGCATCGCTAATACTTGCGACAATCAATATACTTTAGTTTTGGTCGTCCAGGGCTTTAACAGGTTATGTGTACGCCTCTTCCGGGTATATTGAGAATTGTAGTGTATTGGGTGTGATGTCGAGATGGAAGTATCACTCCAGTCATAGTGGAGATGATGATCACGTAAGATACGGAACTGGTTCTCTTATGTACTGCAGTCATCGGGATAATATGACTAGGTCATGATTATCCGATTATAGAGACTAGTAACCAGAGATCAGATATGTGCTTTGTAGGGGGCAGACACATTTCCAGCCCCAGGCCTAGCACGTGACATCCGATACTGGATCGAAATACGCAATACTATGTATACTACGCCTGATATAGATCACATATTCCAGTAATAATATTTATGGAGAATTGGGTAGGCATGATGCTTTGCTAAAAGCCAACCATGTCTTGTAAATCGGTAAAAACATAGTACTAGGTACGTACATGTTCGGATAGTCCGACGACCGTATTGACTGCCAACATATCTGGGGATCTCATGGGTCGCTTCCCGAAGATTCACCGATGACGTATGACTCGCACTTTATTAATCTGTGATTAATTTGATGAGAGAGAAAATTAATATGGGATTAATTACGGAGATATTTTATCTGGGATAAAATATTATTAAAAGAGAGATAACGATTAATTTGGAATTAATCGATAAAATAATATATTTGATATATTAAACGAAATTGGATTTCGACGCAGAATTGAAATTAGATTTTAATTCGGGCGAACGAGTTAATTTAGAATTAATTCGTTAGCGATGTGAATAGTGATTTTGCTAGGCATAATTATTTAATAACGTCGCAACGGAAAATTAGTTAATTTGGAATTAACGAACCCGAGCCCGGGAGTGTTTGCGGGCGCACTCGCATTTCGAATTCTAGTGCGGCCCACAAGTCACATCAAGTGTCAAATCATTTGTCACTTTGAGTGATCTGACAACTTTTCACTTTTGATTTGAGTGATTGATTTGAATAATGATGGGAGTTGTTGGTTGGCTTAATTGTTTTGACTTTTGGAAAGCAAAACTTTTGGTAATTGAATTTTGAATTCAATATTTGTGTATTAGATACAAATTTTTCCCAACCACCAAGACTTAACACACAACACACTCTCTCCACTCTTTTCCCTCTCTCTCACGGCCATAGGCCAATTTCTTCTTCCTCTTCACTGGTTTTTCCGAGAGTTGAAGGAAGCCTAAGGTGATTTTTGCGGCAAAAAATTACCGAGTGCTAGCACACTTCCGGAGTCTTGCGAAGGTGATAGGGAACCGCACCCGTGAGCATGGAATCACAACACAAAGCTTGGAGCTTGATGGAGGTGACGGCCGAATTTGTTGGAGGACAAAAGCAGTGAATGCCGAGAGCTTCAATGGGTTCAAAGGGCATAAAAAGTTTTTGTGTTCATCGCATCGCTCAACCGATCATTGTGAGTATTCCGCACCTCCTTGATGTATTCGCATATTGTTTCATTGCTTAAAACGATCCCGGTTAGACCGAAGAAATCCAACATAGGGCCATTCCAAAATGAATTCTTCAAACTAAGAACTCACAATGGATCTCTTATCTGAAGAAACCATTCAGAAATGCCACTTTGTATTCTTTAGCTAAAATGTATAATTTAATATCATTATTAACCCTCAGATCCTAAATTGTTCAATCAGTGTGACTAGAGACAAGTTTCCTCGGAATATACAATAGATTGATGAGTATAACATTTCTAACTGTCATACTATAAAGGTCAAACCTTTAATAAGCTCACTTTGTTTTTACTGCGTAAACCGTTTGTACATTTTATGAACGATTCATAATAAAAGCTCAATCAAGTTCAAAACTTGATCATAGTAAGCTATGAACAATATTAGATCTATGGTCTAATGCTAAATTCCGGAATCGATATCAAATAACGTTTTCCACTATAAGTTATAGGATAATTTTCTTCGATAAGAAAACAACAAAATCATTAAGTATCAAATACTTTGCTAATGATTCTGACATCCTATAGCACTTATATGGAAGTAATAAAAGGGTATTTTCATCTTATTAATTATGTAGTTCCAATTACAGTTTATCACCGTATTTGACTTCAATAAGTCAAGTCTTTTCTACAATAGTTAACATCTAATGTTACACACTAAGTAATAAACTATTTTATTACTCGAGATCGTAGAAAATATATTCTATCAAATAGAATATAATATTCTATTAAATAAAATAAATGATAAACTTCTACTCGTACCTCCGAGGCGCAGGTAATACAATTATATAACCATTATACAAAGGATAGAATCAAACCTCAAACTTTTCAAGATTCGAATTTTCTACTTATACATATCATATATGTAACTGTAAAAACAAATGGAACATTAATTAAAATGATGAATTAGTGTTACTGGAGCATAACCCCAAGAGTATTCAAACTAATTCGGTAACTCTCAATATCAAATGAATCAAATCATATAAGATTCAATTTCTTCCATCAATCAATTCCATCAATATGGAATCGTGGAAGAATTATATTGAGTAAGAATCATATTCTTTGAATAACCTTAGAACAAATTGCCATAAATTCATATGTTTGATCGTATCAAACATCTTTGAACAATTCAAAGACACATAATGAATTTTAAAGATACAGTTTTCAACACTTCAGATCGAATATCTTTGAACAAGTCAAAATATTCTATCCGTGTTTCATTAGAAACACGTAACTAAGTCACGACAGTTCATTGACTAAGTTACGAAGTAAAGAAAACTACCTTAAGCAATTTACAATTCATTAAATTACATACATCCAATGTATCAATTTAATAAATTTTGTGGTCCAATGACAGTCATTGGTTAAATGAGATTTAGTCACTTTCCCGAATACAATATTCGTTAAATGGATAAGGATATGTGGTGTGATCTCATATCAGACCATCTTTACTATATGGAATAAGCATCCAATACTTAAGTGATAAAATCTCATAATATAATGTTCTAAGTTATTTACTTAACTGAATACTTTTCTTAATGTTTATCTATTCGTAAATGACACTATTAGTCATTTTAAATATGTCATAATTGTTTGCATAGAAAAAGTAACTATCAAATAGTCGCAAGTTCTGATATCAAATATCGAAACAATCATTCAACAATATTTTAAACAACTAGATGGGAGATCTGATATCCAATATCTACAGTTATCGTATTATGAAAATCAATATTTTCTATACACAACTATATGCATCTTCTTTCTTTAGCTTTATTATTTACTTTCAAATTATTTACAACCTTTGCAAATAATAGAAAAACAAATAGTGTCTGACACTTGACCTCCGAATGTCACTAAAGCTATAGAACGTCATTATTAGATAAACAAATACCTAATGGGATTTTCTTAATGCCAGTGAAGAATTTCGAGACGTGAACCAATTCATGTCAATCTTTACTGCATAAGAAACTATTATGTCTAGAAGGATTATATTAATATCTATTCTAATCTAGAACCTATTCTAGAAATCTGCAACCACAATTGACGTCAGAAAACATATATATAATATGCATGCAGTGAATAAAAGTTTAATTCTATCAAACAAATAGAATAAGGAATAACATAAGCGACAATTTACATAATATTACACACCACATAAGTTAAGGATTTTTAGCTTAGCAGTGCCTCCCTCTACTTTACGTAATACCGTAATCCCCAACGGAAATGAGAATTCAATAATTAAATTGAATTCCATAATGGGAAGTGGACCCCATGAATATATTTTGACTCACAGCCTTGGCACGTTCTCGCATACGTATATTCATTAGGTAGACAACTCATTGTCAATCACACTCACTGTGACTCATAGGTTCGGCCCTTATCGTTTCTCGTTATGACAGCTTTGGCACGTTCACAAGGAGGCGTATCAAGGTTAAACTTGTCAATGACAAACTCAAGCTACCGATGTAGTCCTGACAGCTTTGGCACGTTCAGGATTTCCATTTTCACTTGAATTTGTCTCTTATCACATAAGTTCTACCGGCGCAAATGAACTACCTTCAACTATAACTGCACAGCTTTGGCACGTTACAGCCATAGCATCATGAAAAATATTTACATCTGTATTGACAAGGCGGACGAAGAAACAAGTATTCCTAATACTAGTCACTTTCTTAAAACCTTATTTAAATCGGGGATTTTCCAACATAAGATGCTTTTACTTTATTTAATCAAATTAATAAAAAAATACATGTATAAATTAATGATTAAACTAAACATTGAATTTTAGAGGGCTATTCATATCGGGCATCCATGATCAGACTCACTCTGATACCATTTTTGTTGGGGTCAAATCAGAGAGGCGCAGCGGAAGGAGCGCGGTTCGGGTGAAATACGTAGGCTGCCCGAACAGTGACCATACGTAGGCTGCCCGAACAGTGACCAGTTCGCTGTTTGGGCTGCCGTTATCCGGTAACACCGTTTTTCACCATTTTTCGCGTATTTTCACTCCGAAATAATTTACGATAAATATTTTTCTTTGGCAATTAAAATTAACTAATTTATTCTAATTAATCAATAAATAAAAACTGAATTTTTATCAGAAAAATCAGATTTATCATTAATTACAATAAGACCCCAAAGTTTTGTAATTTAATCATTTTAGTTTTAAATATGTCAATTACATATTTAATTGATTCCAAATCAATCCCAAAATAATTTTTACAATTTTGCAACAAAACCAGAAACTTTTTCAGATTTGCGCAAACTGCCCAGTAATTTTTCAGAATTACGAAACAGCCCCTGAACTTTTCATTAATTGCAATTTGGCCCAATTTGTTCAAAACACATCAAGATCAAATCCAATCAATCCCAAAGTTGATATACATCAGATATACATCAAATTATATCATATATATGAAAAGCCCCAAAATTTGAATGGATTAAGAACCCTAATTTCATAAATTACTCAAATTGGATAATTTACATTAAATTGATAAAATTCAATACTTTAATCTTTCAATTACCACACCAATTAAGTCTCACCATCATGAAATTAATCAAGAACAATTCTAGGTTAATTATGAATGGCTAATCAACTCTAGAATGGCAACTTTAATTTCTAATTAATTTATTTAAGCTTAATTACACTAATAAGCTCATAAATTAATCATACATGCATAACATCCTCAAACAAGCTTCCAAAGAATTTAATTACAAACTTAAAGAGTATAGAAACAAACTTAACAACACAATTTGAAGTTAAGAATTATAGAAACATTTTCTATGTAGAAGAAAGTGTAAGAAACTTACAAAAATTCAATTTTTGGCTTTGTTCTTCATTTCTTTCTTCAATTTTCTCTTAACTCTCTTTGTAATAATTTTGTTGAAGTTGTCTTAGTATGAAAAATTAATCAAAACAATTTTGATATACAATCTTTCACTATGGCCGAAATTTAAGGAAAAAAAATAAATAACAATTATTTAATTTTGTTTGATTTCTATTAGTCCACTTTTTGGAAAATAAAAGTTAACACTTTAACTTTAATAAAGCAAATCAAAAATTGTTCCAATGGAAACTTGCCATAAGAAAGCATAAATCATTATTTAAGATATTTGTAATATTAATTAATTATTTATTTAACAATTAAATAATTAAATAATAAATATAAATATCTCAAATATATGTATTATATTTACATTAAATATCTCAAATACATATATTAATGATAAATGATAAATATTACAATTTGATATTTAATTAATGTGTATTTAATAATATCAAATATTAAATACAAATACACATTAATTCGGAAATGACCGTTAGGTCCCGATTGCATGTATTATTCGTTTAACCATTAAACGAGTTATAAATAATCAGTATTATTCATAACAGTTGCCCTAGTGCTCTACGAGTATATTTCATTAGTGAGACTCTCTAGATTCAGGCATATCCGTCACGGAATCCAATTTCGTGTCAATAATTCACCCATCCGTAAATTATGACGACAATGGATAAACTCGCTGAATCATATAGGTCGAGGTCACTGCATACGTATAATCCCTCCATCACAGGTATCCTGATTATTCCAGAGATATAGATGAAAACGTCAAAGCTCTATAAGAATAATCTCGTCGACGTATCAATTAGCAATCTCTAAATAACATTCGGAACTTACTTCCGAAGTATACTATGACCATAGATTTAACATATTGCTAATCACATTTGGACTACCTATGCTATGTACACAGAATTGACGGATCCTTTCTTGATACTCACAGGATATCATGAGCATGAGTCCACACCCAACGAACATGCGGTGGTCTAATCTAAACAGATCGGTGACGTGACTGCCATCTAAGTGTGGAGGATAACTCATATATCCACAGTGGTATCTCAAGTCAAAGAATCACTATGCTACTCAACCTGAGAAGATTCCTATTGACTTTGGTGTACCATCTATTAGGAAATCTTCGGTGAGTCATTCAGTGTATATCAAATAAACACCTACACGTCTATACGAGTCTCCCAAGACTCATGGTTCATTGGGATAAACCATCAGACCAAGTCCGATATACGACATGTACTGGTCTCAACAAATTTTACTAACCGACCAGTGTCAGTAAATCTTGACCAGGAACTTAATTTAAGGATATACAACTTATAGTGACACTTCCCAATGTCAATTACAAACTATGTTGTAACATGCACTACGTTGTAAATCCTAGGGTCTTTGTCTAATATATATACATATCACTAAACTAGATTTAGTTTCAATCTAATCGAAATTAGATCGAATACGTATATAAAAGACAAGAGGTGCTTCCATTAAATTAGTAATATTATTGAAAAAAGGTATTGCTCGTATTCATGATTCGAACATAAATATGATCAGGATTGGCGCTCAGAGCACCAACCCCAACACTCGTCACGCTACATCTAATATTTTACCAAAACGACCTAAGTTCTGACCACTTATACCCTCACAATAATGACGGTATTGAACATACATAATAAGAACTCATTCATCTCCGTATTGACAAGACAGAACATCCAATAATACTCCAATATTATTAATACTATTACTTATAATAATATTATCACCTAATCACAGGAGATTTGATTAAGTCATTAACATGCTTAGGTCAAAATTAATTTTTTTAATTTAAAACATGCAATGTATATTTAGTATGAGTTATGCATAATTAATTTAAAATTACATAGACATAGATTCAAATGCATGTCAAACATGCAACATGTGTTTTGTGGTTAAGACCTGCTCTGATACCATTTTGTTGGTGCGGTTGTGGGACCCATAGGGTCGGATCGCTGCCCCACCTAGTGTAAATTGGTCTAACCCGTGGATATCAAGCATGGGTGTATTTTTAAATATTTTAATGGAATATTATATTCCATTATGAGTGTATAGGAAAAACGAGGATGAATCGGAGTCCGAAAAAACCTAACGGGAGAAAAAATCAAATTCTCTACGTATCGCGCGTGCCAAACGTATGCATGCAGTTTGGTGTATGCACTCTCATGAAATTACATGAAATTGCTTCATTCAGCTTATACATGCGTTGAATGAGCAATTGCTAATACTTTTAATTTATTTCATTTCATTTTAAAACCTTAAACACCTTTTAAAAGACCACCAAAAATAATTTTAATTTCAAAACTAACCTCAATAATTATTTTACAACAAACATATATATATATATATATATTTGATTCAAAACACGAACTAAAATAGAATCCCATAATGAAATGACTAATGAACAATTCTAGGTCACCCAAAGGTAGTTTAAGTGATTATAGAAATGGTAACCATAGCTCCAAGATATTACTTAGAGTTCCAAACTCTAATTTTATGTTTATGTCCAACATAAACTTTTTGACCCAATCTCAAAGATATTGTGTTTATGCTTCCAAAGCATCCATACACAATTTATTAGACTAATTTCAACATCAAGCTATGTAATTATGTATCTAATAACACAACACCATATGTTTCACTAATGAAAACATAGCTTTAGAGAAGATCAAACTTACCTAAAAAGCTTAATTCCAAGATCCAATCGTCTTCTCCTTGTTGATATGTTGTAGAGAACTTCCAAAGCTAGCAAGCTTGATACGAAGATCCAATCTTCTTCTCCTTGTTGTTGTAGAGAACTTCCAAAACTTATCCCACAGAAACTTTACTTAGGTTAATATTTCTTTCTTTTGCTTAATGCTTGTTTTAGCATGTTTTTTCCTTTTTAAAAAACTTGCTCAAGTTTGCCTTTTATAACAAAACTTATGTAATTTTTAATTAATAAAAGTTTTATCAACTTTTATGTGGGCTTAATCCAATTTGTCCAAATATGTATAATTAGGTATGACTGATCACCTTTTTCTACCACTTTGATTTAATCAATTTAACCAAGACAAAGTTTAATTAATGGATTATTTAAATGTCTATCACTTTGATTTAATCAAAATAAATCAAGCCAAATACACATATTATCATATATTTATAATTACCAAAATATCCTCCAATAGTATAGATATTTATGAAATTACAACAAATCCCCTGTGTGATTTTGGATTAATCCAATTAATCCAATTAGATGAAAGTAAATAATTAATGTTATCAATAACACTTAATTATTTTAGTTGATAATTATAATATCAAATATTATTTATTATAAAAAATTATCAGCTACCCAAGTGCTCAACGAGTACACTTCATATTGTGGGACTCTCTAAGTCCAGACACATTCGTCATATAAGTCTACCTTATATGTACGTAATTCGGCCACCTCTGAATTCATGAAGAACACGAATGACCTTCATGAATTGCATAATGACATTACCATTAATAAGGTTTGGAATGAAAATATAGTTATTTTATAAATAAATAATAAAATATAATGTATAATATATTATTTGGATTGGCACTCCAAGCACAAACTCCAACAATTTTCGTGTGTTTTCGTGTGTTTTTAATTGAATCTTGAGTGCTAATATGGTGTTAATGCATGATAATAGCATATAGAATTCAGTTCTTGACGTTTTGAGTCAATTAAAGTCGATTTTCATGTAAAAGTCTGGTTGGATTCGAATCTATTTCAGTCAGAATTTTCTAATTGCTCACTGATTTTAAAAGGGTTGTAACATTTGATCTAGAAAAATTTACGAGATCCATAATATATCGATTTGCATGTACTCGATAAGATATAGTAAACAATTTACAATTGAAGGCCGAATGTTCTCATATCGGGTCCCAAATTTTGGCCCAAAGATTAATTACGAGATTGATTATTTTGAGTCAATTTCAGTTTCTGGTTTCTAATCAGTTCTAAATCATTTTGTTGTTTAATTTGCATGCATAATTATGATTTAGAAAGTCATTAGATTCATTATAAACTAAATTAAAAAAAAATGAATTAGGTTTGTGCAAGAGAAATAAGAAAAATTTGATCAATTATACTGTGTGTTAAGTTGTGCTAGGGATTGTCTTAATATTCTTTAATCGAAAAGGAAATTTTTGGCTGAATTTGTTACTGAGTTTACGAGTATGATTTTTTCTGTTTTGTTTTGAATCTCATTTGATCTTCTTTAGTTTTTTTTAGTCTTATTTTTTGTGTCTTATCTTTTTCTTTGTCATTTTTAGTCTTTTCTTCTCCTTGAGTTTTTTTTGTCTAGATGCCAAGTGTGTTAGTTGATATTATGAGGCAGCGAAGAGATAATATCTTTTGTACTAGAATAATTGTGAAAGATGAGCTGTTTAGTATTATTATTGATGGGTAACATTGGGCTAATTAGTTAGTACTAGTCTTGTGGATAAATTGGGGTTTCTATTATTAAACCAACATAAGCCTTATGTGTTGCGAGGTTTGCCTAATTGTGATGAGGTTAAAGTAGAGTATCAAGTTATGATTGCATTGACTACTAGGAGGTTTCATGATGAGGTATTGTATGATGTGGTGCCTTTGTTCGATTTTCATATATTATTGGGTGGTTCATGGAAGTATGATAGGAAAATGTGGCACCATGTTGAGAGAAATATGTACATTTATGTCACTGATGACAAGTCAATGATTCTTTCTCTTTTAACACCACAACAAGCCTATACATATAAATTAATAATGAAAAGGAGTATTGAGGTTGAAAAGAGGAAAAAATAAAGAGTTGTTGAGTGCATAGAAAATAAATGTGCTATTGATGTTGTGAATGAAAGGAATAAAATATGAGCATGGTAGTGAGTGAGTAAATAGTGAAGAGTGATTATGATGCGGAGATTATTATTGTTGCTGAGGTGGATGACTTAGCTATTGCTGGTGAGGATAAATTTGAAGCTCAATGCAGGGCTAAATGTATTGATGGTGAAACTACATATTTAGCCGAACGTGTTGAGAGTTTTGAACATCCAAATGAAGTAGTGAGTCAGGAAACACTTCGTAAACACTTATGAGAGTTTTGTGAGTCTTGAGCATATGGGATTTATTATGAATGTGAATGTGAATGTAATTAGAAATCTCAATGAGGCAGAGAGTGAAATTAAAAAAGAGTTTGAAAAAGAGAATGAGAAAGAAGAGAGAATGAAAAATCTTTATTTTCCTAACATTGACACTTATATTTCATGTGCATATTTTTTGTTCCAAGATTGTTGTCCAATTGATTTTATCATTACTATCTATGATCCGGGTGCAGATTCGATGATGGATTCTTTTCAAGAGAGGGGGAATGATATAATCTAGAATTGGCTTAGTTAGATTGGTATGTTTAGGCCATTTTGGTAGATTTGGAAGATTCCTTGTATTCGGGAGCTTGGGCAATACATGAGACTTAATATGAAGGCTTTATTATATATAAGGCATTTATAGAATGGATCTTGGACGTGAATGGGCTGCTTGATTGATTTTAGGCTTAATTTCAGAATGATGCATAGTAGTGGCGGGATTTGCACATGATTTGTAATTTTGCCTTATATTTATCATCCAATATCTGATTTTTGTGATTCAAGTTGCGCTCGAAAAAAGACTCAGAAATCTATAACTTTGTAGTTCATATTAAAGTCATATTCGGACTTTGTCTTGGTCAAAATACGGACTCAATTTATTTCTACAGCTTTTATGTTTTATGTTTTTAAGATTATATTATGTTTAATTGTTGGGCTAAACTTTAATTAAATTAGAAAGCTCATGCATGATAATTTGAAGAATTTTATGTGTTATTGGGTTTTTTTAATTAGGATTTTATTATGTTTGTGTAGAATTAAGGTTAGCCACCTATTTAAAGGGGCATTATTCATTATAATTGATACTAATTATGAACTTTTTTAACAAAATAAAGTGACTTTTGTGATGCATATTTGTGTGGCTGTGATGCTTTCATCTTGATGGAGTGGATTCTTCATTGGTTCTACGAAACAAAAGCTTATCAACATGTGGCAAGCGTTATGGCGATGTATCACGGTTCATGATTCTCCAAAGAAATAAAGAAAGGTTCTTAAAGACAAGGTTTAATAAGGGTTGAAATTGATCTTAGAAGGATTTTTTTCTTGCAAAATCAAGATTCGCGGTTCTTGGGTTCAGAATTTATGGAAGGGTCTTCTTGGAATCAAACACAAGAAGGTTTTTATCACAACCAATAGAAATCAGCCGAGACCTGGCATGTTATGAACTCCCTATGACTGTCATCGATAAGCAAGTTAGGTACTTACAATACAAGAATATTCCGTCAGTGACATTCAGTTGGTGACATCAAAAGGGCAAGAAGCTAAGCAAGAAACCAAAGATGTTCTGAGGTAACAATACTCCCATTTGTTCACAGATCAAGTAAATTTCAAGAAACTCAGCTGAAGTCGGTTGGCTCGTTTGATTTTTCAATACTTCTAGATGAGTCGTGAGGGACGATACTTGAGCTATCAGTGCACCAATAGGATCTGTCAGTGCTTCTTTTCCAACTCTCCTCGTACGAAAGAAAGAAAGAATATATATATATATATATATATATATATATATATATATATATATATATATATGTATAAAATAAAATAAAAACAAATAAAAAAATAAAAACAAATAAAAATAAAATAAAACTTAAGACAAAAATAATAAAATAAAAAAAACTAAAATAAATAAAATCTAAATTAAAGTTAAGATTACTTGGTAATAGTATTAATGTGAATTAAACAAACAATCCCCGGCAACGACACCAAAAACTTGGTGTGATATTTTATATCGTACCGCAAGTGTACGGTGTCAAGTTTTAGTATAAATGAGTTTAGAGTGTCGAACCCACATGGATTGCGTTAACTCGTACTAAGTAGTACAATTGATAATCCTAACTTTATTTAGAAAATAATTAATAAAGATTTAATTAAATAAATATAAAAATAATTTGATAGGAGGAACTAATACGATAGAGATTCTGGATCCTGATTTCACCTAGCTGTCTCATATGTATTTGTCATGTCAATTAATCATTGTTCAGTTATATTATTTATAAGTCAAGACTCCGAAAATATCTACTCACTCTCTCGAGCATCACTGAAAATATCATCAACTACATACTTCAATATCTCTATAAAAATATAGTAGTTAACAACACGTTACGCTTTGTGATTCTATATTAACGACTTCAAAAGACTACAGATTCTCTCGAACTCTATAAAATCCTATGCTATATTCTCTATATCTATTCAAAATAACCTCTCTCGAGTGATAGATTCTAAACATTCATCATCATCAATTTTGGTCAGCAATCAAGAAGCATTAAACTCAAAAGAATATAAATTAATTAATAAAACTTCATAACAAAATTAACAATCAATACAAGGTTCAAGCATCAGTTACATCATTCTCCAGAAATAAGAAGTTTAGTTCATGACTAAAAGATAAAAACAATGAAAACAAGTCATGAATCTAATGGAAATCATTAGAGTTCTAAGAAAGAAATAAGATGATAAAACCCGAATTGAATCTCTTCCTCTTCGGATGTCAACGCCTTTGTCTCTTCTTGTCTCTCTTCAATCCTCCTCTGTGGATCTCTAAAAATATGTATTTGGTGTTTTGTGCTGTGTATTGGCCTCCTCTTTTGAGTTTGGATGAACCAATATATTTATAATGGAGCCTTGGGGTCATTAGGGATCTTAAAAATCCTAAAAATCACTTTCCTGGCTTGCGCAGGTTTTCTTCCGCAGGTGGCGCTGCGGCGCCGAACAGTGGGCGCTGCGGCGCCCAACTTCCTGGAAAATATATGTAAATGACTAGATCTCCTCGAGTAGATGCAAATCGATATATTGTGGGTCTCGTAACTCTTTCTAGATCAAATGTTATAGCCTTTTTAATTTCAGTGCGCAGCTGATGCTGGTTTTTACTATTTCTTGAGTCTGATGCTCCCAATAGGTCCCGAAACACACGTATTTGCTCCATTATCGATGTTCTAATGCTTCCTACAAATAAGACATAAAAGATACTATAAAATACATTAAATGGCTCGAAACATAACAAAATAATAGGCTAAGGATGTCGGAATAAGTGGGTATAAACCGTACTTATCAAATACCCCCAAACTTAAGATTTTGCTAGTCCCGAGCAAAAGGCAAAATAAAAACTAAATAAAAATAAATAAATAAAAATTACTAAATTAACTAAGCCACTTTCGTAGGGATCACGATTGCATTTAGCGTATGCAGCAAGCCTTTAAACCTCTAGGCGGCCCTAGTGGATGAGTTATAGTCTCGTGAGGGCTTACAGCGACGATACCCACAAACGTCATTCACACACAGTCATGCAAAAATATAAAACAAATAAAAATCAACTAAAATAATCACGATAGTTATGCAAAAAATTATCCTCAAATAGTACTTATAAATGAAATTAGAGAACCTTCAAAGTACGCAATGCGACTCAAATCCAAATTCTTGAGTAAATCATCTAAGGTAGACTCACAGTGGGTGTGTGTAAAGGTTCATTCACAGCTTGATTCCTAAGTAAGCCAACTTAATGATTTCGTTTAAAAATTGGGATCGATGGGTCAAACCAACTTAGATATCTCAAGTATGCTCTGTAATTGCTTTATTTGTGCTCAATATGGTATGATATTTCTTTTCTTTTTCTTGTCTCTTTTTGCACTTTTTTTTTGAACTTTTTCTTTTCTTTTTTTCAACTCACCTACTCTTTAAGGTAGCATTTCTCCTCATGGTGGTCCTAATACTCGCCCATGGGTAGCTTAACGCTTATCGGTTATAGGTGGTTTATTTTCTTTCTTTAGAGACTTTTTTTTTCTTTTATTTCTATCAATACCATACATCATAACACTAGCAAATCAAGATGGACATCTAAGCAAACGGTCATTCATCGACATGCAATTTCTTCAACTAGTCACCTTGTCAACTACTTAAGTTTTCACTGCTAAAAACCTATAATTGAGTGCTTACAAATCTAACATAGATCAACTACTCAAGGCATCAGATAAAAGTAAATTGGGCACTTATCGTTTCTAAAATTTCACTCATAAATAAACAAAATTCATTATAGGATTTATGTTTTACTATCTAGGACTAAAAACAAATTTTTTTTTTAACTTAAACAAATAAATAACAAGTAAACAACATGCACACACCCCCAAACTTAAAACTTGCATTGTCCTCAATGTAAGATAAATATAAAGAAACTAGATTAAGGAACAACACTACCGTGCATGGAGTTGATCAGGCTCCTGCTGGTTAGAATTTGGTTGCACGGGCGTTGTGTGTCTCGTGTTACCTGTATAAATAACATGCAAACTAATAAATAGCGTACAATAAAAATAAAAATTAGAAATAAAGAAAATAATAATAAAATAAATGCAAGGGTTGCCTCCCCGCTAGCGCTAAGTTTAACGTCTTCAGCCAGACGCAACCACCCAAAATAGTTATGGTGGCTTAAACGTAGTGAACCGGGTAATCTCATCTGCTTTCTTCTTTGGTATCCATCGGTTATTATGACATGAAAAAGACAGCTTGGCAGGCTGTGGTAATTTATCCATAGATGGTCCCCCAAGATATGTAGATTGTCCCCTAATTGGAAATTCTGGACTGCACATTCGAAAAAATTGGCTCGGCCTCCTTTTTAACCTTCCAGTGATCATCTCCAGGTGAGCACTGGCCTTTATTTTTCTCTTTTTACGGTGCTTTGGGAGTGGTTTCAAGTTTAGCTTTGGAGAATTCTTATTTTATGCATGCTGCATTATGCTCGTAGGTTGCTGCAATACTGATTCACCCTGCATGTTTACAACTCTCTTCTCTATTATATCTACCATGTGACGTTCTGCATCACCTTGAGGACTTGGTATGGTTTTGAAAGCACTGAAGGTGACTTCTTTATATTTACTACCTAAGTCATGAGAGGTGTCTTCAATCTCTTTTCCGCTCCTAAGGGTTATGACTTGATATTGCTCTTTGGGTTGACTTCAGTATTACTATGAAACACCCATTTCTGTTGATTGGCCATGGAAGAAACAAGCAGCCCAATTCGCGCTTCTAAAGATTTCAATGTTACCCCCATATTGCCCATATGTGTTTCGATGTTATCCAGCCTCGACTCATTCTTCTCAAACCTCTCTGAAGCTGTAGCTACAAACATGCTCATGAGGTCTTCTAAGGAAGGTTTTTGCTCAGCTCTTGGATTATTGAAGCCATGAGGAGGTTGCAAAACGTTCTCCATATTAGCATATGAAAAATTCGGATGATAATAATTCGGCAGAAGACTGCCTCTATAGTTGTTGAAATTCCGATTATTCATATATTGTACTTGTTCAAATCATGCTCCTATGTTGGGTAAAAGCATTCTATTAGCAGAAACAGCTCCAATAAACGGTTGGCTCATTTGATTTGTCAATACTTCTAGATGAGTCGTGAGAGACGATACTTGAGTTATCAGTGCACCAATATGATCCGCCATTGCTTCTTTTCCAACTCTCCTCGTACGAAAAAAAAAAGAAAAAACTATATATATATATATAACAATAAAAAAAATATATATAATAAAATAATAAAAATAAAAATAAAAATAAAACTTAAGACAAAAATAATAAAAATAAAAAAAAAAAACTAAAATAAATAAAATCTAAATTAAAGTTAAGATTACTTGGTAATAGTATTAATGTGAATTAAACAAACAATCCCCGGCAACGACACCAAAAACTTGGTGTGATATTTTATATCGTACCGCAAGTGTACGGTGTCAAGTTTTAGTATAAATGAGTTTAGATTGTCGAACCCACAGGGATTGCGTTAACTCGCACTAAGTACTACAATTGATAATCCTAACTTTATTTAGAAAATAATTAATAAAGATTTAATTAAATAAATATAAAAACAATTTGATAGGAGAAACTAATACGATAGAGATTCTGGATCCTGATTTCACCTAGCTGTCTCCTATGTATTTGTCATGTCAATTAATCATTGTTCAGTTATATTATTTATAAGTCAAGACTCCGAAAATATCCACTCTCTCTCTCAAGCATCAGTGAAAATATCATCAACTACAGACTTCAATATCTCTATAAAAATCTAGTAGTTAACAACTCGTTACATTTTGTGATTCTATATTAACGACTTCACATGACTACAGATTCTCTCGAACTCTATAAAATCATAGGCTATATTCTCTAGATCTATTCAAAATCCCCTATCTCGAGTGATAGATTCTTAACATTCATCATCTTCAATTGTGGCCAGCAATCAAGAAGCATTAAACTCAAAAGAATATAAATAAATTAATAAAACTTCATTACAAAATTAACAATCAATACAAGGTTCAAGCATCAGTTACATCATTCTCCAGAAATAAGGAGTTTAGTTCATGACTAAAAGATAAAAACAATGAAAACAAGTCATGAATCTAATGGAAATCATTAGAGTTTTAGAAAGAAATAAGATGATAAAACCCGAATTGAATCTCTTCCTCTTCGGATGTCAACACCTTTGTCTCTTATTGTCTCTCTTCAATCCTCCTCTGTGGATCTCTAAAAATATGTATTTGGTGTTTTGTGCTGTGTATTGGCCTCCTCTTTTGAGTTTGGATGAACCAATATATTTATAATGGAGCCTTGGGGTCATTAGGGATCTTAAAAATCCTAAAAATCACTTTCCTGGCTTGCGCAGGTTTTCTTCCGCAGGTGGCGCTGCGGCGCCGAACAGTGGGCGCTGCGGCACCCAACTCCCTGGAAAATATATGTAAATGACTAGATCTCCTCGAGTAGATGCAAATCGATATATTGTGGGTCTCATAACTCTTTCTAGATCAAACGTTATAGCCTTTTTAATTTCAGTGCGCAACTGATGCTGGTTTTTACTACTTCTTGAGTCTGATGCTCCCAATAGGTCCCGAAACACACGTATTTGCTCCATTATCGATGTTCTAATGCTTCCTACAAATAAGACATAAAAGATACTACAAAATACATTAAATGGATCGAAACATAACAAAATAATAGGCTAAGGATGTCGGAATAAGTGGGTATAAACCGTACTTATCAAGGGGTGAGAATGTAACACCCCGATTATCATGACGTGTCTAGCATAATAGTACTTTCCATTAAGAAATATTTTTATACTTATAATCATGAATAAATGGGATAATTGCTCGCTTAACCTTTACTAGTGGTATGGGATTAGGTATGGAAACAAACCGGGCTAGGGCCGTGCTTATTAGGCCCGGGCCCGGGAAAAGCTTGGCTCGGGCTGTCACCGGGCCGGGCTGGGCTCAGGCCGGGCTTGGCTCGGGCCCGATTTTTTATTATAAAAAATTTTAAATATAAAAAATTTAGGGTCAAGGCATAAGAATGTGATGAGAAGTCACCTCTCTTCCTCACCCAAACTTTCTTAGGAGTCTCATTCACTTGAGGACTCCTAGTTAGCAATGAAAATTTCTCACTAATAGTGGAGTCTGTTTAGCTAGTGTAGAAACTTGAAACGCTAGATTTGAAGAATCAAACCTAGTTGAAATAGTCTTAGGCCTTTTATTTTATTTATGAAACATGAAGCACTTAGGTCTAATGTGTCCTGCCTTGCCACTGTGATGCACACATGACCAAATCTCGGATGAGAGCGAGGTTTACCCATCATACCTCTAGATTGATATTGGGATATATGACAAGAAATAACACGAGGGATCACATTATGCTCACCAATGGGTTTCTTCCTAGGTCACAGGGAGGAGTCAATTTATCATGTCCAGACTTGGACTGAGCTGTGACAAACAAAATTTTAGAAGTTGATGTATTGTCACAACTCGACTCAATAAAGCCTAATCATTTATTCTCATAAGGAGGCATACCAATCCCCAACATGTGGTCTAAATTTTTAGTCCCACTGAAAAATGAAGATAATTGTGTTCTATCATCTTCAATTTCAGCTTCTAAGAATTTGACTTTATCAACTAGTTCTTTATTCCTCTCCTCAAGGTCATCAATCATCAAAAGGCTTTGCTCAAACTTAGCTTCATTCTTGTCTAGCTCCACTTCTTTCATCCTCTTATGAACCTCATTAAATAGTTCGGTGTAGGTTACCTGAATACTATCATCATCTATAGAGTCATCGTGAGAGAATTCTAAACCAGCATCCACATCACTAACTTTATTCTCTCTCTCACTAACCACACTAGCAGTAAAAGCAATGAAATTGCTTTTCTCCTTAGGAGACTCATCAGAAGTATAATCACCTTCTGAATCATTAAGTGAGACTGCCAAACTTTCTTGCCATTTCACATTAGGTATGTGAGACACTCAAATCTAATATGCTCATACCCTTCACATTCATGGCATTGGATAGCGCGAGGTTTGCTAACCTTATCATCTCTCAACTCCTTCATACTATGCATACTCTCTGTAGGACACATAATTCGGTGACGCTGTCCCTGGCTCGCGGCCCGGTTAGGAGTACGGAATAGCCCGCGGGGGAACTAAACCGGAGAAATAACATGGAGTCGTCACTCGATGTGACCGGGAAAATAATTTAAGGCCGCACTCACCCCTCGCAAGGGAAGACCTCAAACCGTTGGGTTCGGAATGGTCCCTTACTTATGCCACTTGTAATAAAAGGATTTGTGCAATAATCTAACCAAGCCTAAGCAACATATATTTCTAAGGATAATCTACTTCTAAGTTCATGCATAAAAAAAATTTGGAATAACGGCAATCATATAATTTCATGAACACATTATATTGATAAACACAGAGACACAAATAAACAATAATTGTACAAACATGCATATTAAAGAGAGGCAATTAAGTGAATAATGTAAAAAGATAACTAAAGAGGCAATTAAGTGCATAAATATTGAAGAGAGCTAACTAAACATATGATGGGGAAGGGAATGACTAGGGGAACTAACATGCATGAAACGTGATAAAGGAATTTGTCTAGTGTGTACGCGTTCGTGTAGCATTCGTAAACGCGTTCGAACGGTAAACAGAATGCAAGCGTTCGAGTAGCGTTTGATAACAGATTCGAACGATAAACAGAATGTCCGCGTTCGTATAGCGTTTGATAACACGTTCGAACGGGATGAGACCTGATGCATGATATAATAAAATACATGCGCGTTCGAGTAGCGTTCGTAAAAATGTTTGAACGGTAAATAGAATACAAGCATTCGAGTAGCGTTCTGAGGCGCGTTCAAACATAAATAAGACAGAATGCATACGTTCATGTAGCGTTCGTAAATGCGTTCGAACGGAATAAGACAGAATGCCTACGTTCGTGTAGCGTTTGTAAACGCATTCGAACGGAATGAGACATAATGCATACATTCATGTAGCGTTTGGAAACGTATTCGAACGAGATTGCCAAAATGGCATCTGAAATGACAGAAACACATATATGGATAAACAAATACACAATGTAGGACCTCGTGTGCCCGATGGAACACATTTCACATTCAATCGAGTGCACCTCGTCCGGCGCCGCAAAACATCGTGGAAAATATAGCCTTTAGGCATTTCCTTCGAATAAAGGACCTTTAATCCACCCTAGTTAGCCCATGAGCACAAGAATGCAATGCATGCGTAAATAAAGCAATGATATGCAAAGGGTAAATGATATAATAAAACGCGCGACAAAACATCGTGGTAAAGGTAGCCTTCAGGCATTTCCCTCGAATAGAGGACCTTTAATCCACCCTAGTTAGCCTATGCGCATTATATTACAATGCATATAAAATAAATACAATGATAATATAGGACCTCGTATGCTCGATTAAACATATCTCACATTGAATCAAACATACTCTATCCGGCACGGTAAAACATCATGGAAAAGGTAGCATTGAGGTATTTACCTGGAATATAGGACCTTTAATCCACCCTAGTTAGCCCATGCGCATTATATAACCATGCATAAATAAGTAACATGCGGAAAGTAATAGCATACTAATGACTAAATCATGCTTAAAAAATAAATAACATACTAGCAACCCAATCATGCTCGAATACAAGGTTGGATGAAACGAAATGTATGAATCTCTCAAGTGGTACATGGCATTGTATCCCGAGTGAAAACCGCAATACCGTCCATTCAGATTCGGCTATGGAATTTACGTCTGGGTTTCCATCCGATATACCACAATAGAGAACATATATTCCATTCATCCAATGACCACAACATATATCAACAAACGACTCTCATGCAAAGGAATTCTAATAAACAACAACAAAGATGAGAATAAATAAGAAGGGTGCCATCAGGTCAAACCTCTTAGGTCTTCTCTCGAAAGTGTGTTACACGGCCATCAGAAGGGTTGATGCTCCGCAACTCCTCCGGTTCACTGGTCCACTGCTCTCGTTCGCTGCATCGCTGTTTTGAGCTGTCGTTTCCTCCGTTTTACTGCTATTTTTACTCCATTTTGCTGCTATTTTTGCTGTATTTTCTTGTCACTATTTTCATTGTATTAGGGGACTGTTTTGGCGTTCTTTAAGGGGGTATTGGGGCTGCTGTTTTACGGTCATTGCAGGGACTGTTTTGGGCTGTGATTTTTGGTGGTTTAAGATATGGTTTAGGTATGTGTTTTCGGTGAATGGAGGGCTGCGTGATGCGGCAATGGATGGCTTATTTCGTGAGTGTTTCCGTGATGGTGGAGTATATTAGAAGAGAAAATTATTTGCTTGCTTCTTGCTTTTTTTTCTTTGGGCGTGTCTGTTCGCAGAGGAGCAAGGGTTGGGCTTGTGTCTTCTTTTATAGGCAAATGCTAGGGTTCCTCTTGTTTGAATAGGAATGTGATTTATGTAATTATGGAGGATATATTTTATTAGTGTCACACAAGGAAAGCATCTACTTAATTAGGGATATGATTAGGCTTGATTGGGAAGATGATATATTTGATTTGTTTTATTTAGGTATGTGAATTATTTAGATTGGAATGTGATTTATTTAATTTAGGAAGGATATTATTTTAATTTGTGACATGTTTTAAATGTTTTAATTATTTTTGGGTGGGTTTTGGTGGGCTAATTGGGCTTGAGCGTGAGGCTAGCAACAAAACCAAAAGTACCGACACCGTTCGAACGCCGATTCGAACGCTACACGAACGCCGATCCGATGACATATTTTTTCTGAATTTCCCCTTCCGACATTCGTTTCCCGCGACTCCCGCAACCTAAAGAGTAGTGCCTCCGTACGAGACTCATCATCGGGACTTATATGCAAAAATACAGTGCCTACAGTCGCCTCCACTTTGATGGGACTTGTGCAGTGTGTGACAATGACAATCCTATCAAAGTTTATGCAATGCATTTTTACTTACCTAGCTCGCCAGTTGCCACTTGAATTGCCTGTTGCTTTGAATTGAGTTGATAAGAGGTGGTCCATTCTCGAACCGAGTTGATAAAGTGGGCCTCGACCCTGGGATTCATTCCCAAAACTGCTGGTGAAGTGGGCCTCGACCCTAGGATTCATTCCAAAACTCTGACGACATGGGCCTCGACCCTGAGATTCATTCCCGGATTCATTCCAAAACTCTGACGATGTGGGCCTCGACCCTGAGATTCATTCCCGGATTCATTCCAAAACTCTGATGATATGGGCCTCGATCCTAGGATTCATTCCCGGATTCATTCCAAAATTCTAATGATATGGGCCTCGACCCTAGGATTCATTCCCGGATTCATTCCAAAACTCTGATGATGTGGGCCTCGACCCTATGATTCATTCCTAAAACTGATGCTGATGTGGGCCTCGACCCCAAACTGATACTGACGATGTGGTATGGGCCTCGACCCTGGGACTCATCCTTAAACTGATATTGATGTTATTGTGGGCCTCGCCCCCAGAGTGCCATACCCGGCAAGACTGATATTGATGTGGCCTCGCCCCAGACTGATACTAATGTGGGCCTCGCCCCCAGATTGATACTGATGTGGGCCTTGCCCCAAACTGATATTGATGTGGGCCTCGGCCCAAACTGATACTGATGTAGGCCTCACCCCCAAACTAATATTGATGTGGGCCTCATCCCTAAAACTGATACTGATTCATTCCTGAAACTGATGTACTGTACTATTGCTGCTTCTGATTGGCTTGCATTTGCAGCTTTCTCTTTTTTCCTCTTTGAAACCTGTGAACAAAACAAAACATAAAAATAATGCAAGTGCGTTACATGTATGCATGCATGCATGAATGAATTTCATATTCCGTTGGGTTAGGTCTTCCGCCAATTCTCTTGGTGACTGCTCGGTCTTCCCTTCCTCAAGCAAAGTACTGTTTCAATCTATCTACGTTGATCGGCTCGGTGAACTCATTACCTTCTAAATCTGACAGTCTCACTGCTCCGTTTCCTAATTTCTGAATGGCTATCCTTTCTTTTCTGCTTGCTTTTTCCGAGAATTCCCCGTGTTTCTAAACATCGCTGAGTATCATAGTACCAGGGTTAAATGCTTTTGTCAAATGTACTCATGTTGCAGGTTGAAAGGAAGAGACTCAGGCAAGTAAGCAAAATGAACGTCTTTATTATCATTAAGAAAAGGTTCGAACAAATAGATAGAATCAATGTCTTTATTAAAAATGCAGGATCAAATAAACTAGGAAGAACAACTTCATCATTCTCAGCACTGCCTTCTTCCTCGGCCTATGGTTCTTCACCGTTGTCATCCCTTATCCCCATCTAAGAAGCTTGGTGGTTGAGGGTTTGGAGGACAAAGGTTTCGGGCAAGCCGGAGTTGATCATGTAGGTGGGTGGTGGAACGGAATGGTAGTTGGGCATGGGGTTACGGTATGTGTTGGGCTGTTCTTTTTCTGGGTCGGGTATTTTGTGGGTGTCAATGAGGTCTTGGATCTCATGCTTAAGGCGGGGGCAGTTGTCAGTTTCGTGACCCTTTTGTTGATGGAAGTAACAATATAAGTTCAAGTCAAGGTAGAGTGGCACATGGTTTGGAAGTGGTTTAGGTTCTAAGGGTTTCAGGAGTCCTTGCATCTTCAACTTTTCAAACACCTTTGATAGAGGCTTACCAAGGTTGGAGAATCGCCTATTTCTGATGGCAGTAACCTCGGCAGTAGCGGGCTTGGTCTCAGAATGCCTCCCAAAAGTCCTTCTATTCTGGCCATAGAACTTTATGTTCTCAGCTTATTCCTCCTCAATATCTATAACAGTCTCCATTAACTGTCGAAAATCAGCAATCATCGAAGTCATCATCCTCAGCTTACCATAAATAGAGGGCTTGGTGCCCTTGATGATCATTTTGATCTGGTCCTTCTCCGAGGGCCGAGTCTGTATTTTCAAAAGTTGGCTTCTCCAGCGATCCACATAATCTTTGAAACTTTCCTCTGGTTTCTGCTTGGTATTCTCCAAGTCGCGAAGTGACAAGTTGATCTATAAATCTGTAACATATTGCTTCAGAAAGGCCTCTGTCAGTTCCCTCCAATCTTCCTTAACCTTTCTTTCAAGGCTATGGTACCACACTACGGGTGCCCCTCGAGCGACATCCCAAACATCTTCTGAACTTGGCGCTGCGACAAGCCCACTGAACTCATCACAGAAACATATTGTCATAGATGGACCCTCGGATCCCCGTTCCAATTGAATTTAGCTATGTCCGGCATTTTAAACTGAGCCGGCAGCTGCTCCTCAAAATTCATTGCCTCATAGTCCAATAAGTTCTCATGCTTACCCTTTAGCTTACGGGTAACTGACTCTACCTGATCTCGGAGCTTCTGTAATTCGGCATGTGATCCGGATATTCTTCCTGCAGCATACTCAGCCATATCATCATCAAAACCCGGGCTATCATCATTCAATCTAGTCGGAGGGTCTTCACACCTCTCATTCTCAGAGTTTCCCCCAGCACGGGGCACAATCATATTGGCCATAGCGGCAGTCAAGGCTTGCAACTGTTCAGTAATCTTTGTGAGATTGGTTTCCAACTGAGCCATACGGGATACCTCGTTCTCTGATTCACTCATGTTTGCTACTGGCCTTTTGATAAGTCTTCCATCTTTCCTAACCCAACGAGAATCTATGGTGTCTTTTAAAATTCTCAGTCAGCATGTATGAGTACAATGCATGGAATATATAAGTCGGCCTCTTGTCATTTTAAAGCTTCAATCATATTATTGCAAGGTGCAAACTTGTCCTAATTGAAAAGGCCCAACAGGTTTACACATTTGCGATAACATAGTTAAACAACTTCAAATGATAAGGGGCCCAAACACAGGATGGCCCATCGGCATTTTAGAAACTTTTGGCCCAATTGTCATAGGATACGAACTCGTCCTAGTTTAAATGGCCCAACAAGTTCGCATTTCTGACAAGAAGTCCAACTGCATCCAAATGAGGAGGTCCCCAAATACAAGCATAAAGAGATAATTCAAGCATAAAGCAATAATTTCTACAGAGCGGCCCATCGACATTTCAGAAGCTTTTGGCCCAATTGTCATAGGATACGAACACGTCCCAGTTTAAATGGCCCAACAAGTTCGCATTTCTGACAAGAAGTCCAACTGCATCCAAATGAGAATGGTCCATAAGCACAAGGAAATAGTTGTTATAGGTCGCACAACTTCGGTCTACGTGTGGGCTGGCGGGAGTGTAGACAAAGACTCTCACTGGCGAAGGATTACCCACAACTAGGTCTCCCCACTCAAGGGTTCGAGCGACCAAGTGAGCGCACCTTTTTTTATACACTAAGGTACGTACCAACGAGTTATGGTGCGTGACTGACTGTCAAATGGATTTCCCGTTATAGATTCCCTAGAGGGAGGGCGGAGCGAACTCTCTTAAAAACCCAAGCCTCTTGGTGACCGGAATAAACAACGAGTCCTCCAAATTAGTCCATCACAGTAGGCTACGAGTACATGATTATCTAGGTGCCTTCACAGCGTTTCCTTGTAGAAAGGTAGTGAATGAAGGAAGACACCAAACCATTACCTAGCCTTAAAAAGTGCCTTTGATTAAACCCCTTTCAACCCACGGTAAACACGATTAACTAAATCACAAACCACAATCATTACAAGACATTATTTCGGGGCCAATTCTCTATCCCTAGTGGAGTCGCCAGACTGTAGGACACAGAAATCGACGATGCTGTCCCGGGTTCGCGGCCCAGTTAGGAGTACGGAATAGCCCGCGGGGGAACTAAACCGGAGAAATAACATGGAGTCTCCACCCGGTGTGAACCGCGAAAATGATTTAAGGCTGCACTCACCCCTTGTAAGGGAAGACCTCAAACCGTTGGGTTCGGAATGGTCCCTTACTTATGCCACTTGTAATGAAAGGATTTGTGCAATAATCTAACCAAGCCTAAGAAACATATATTTCCAAGGATAATCTACTTCTAAGTTCATGCATAAAAAAAATAAATTGGAATAACGGAAAGCATATAATTTCATGAACACATTATATTGATAAACACAGAGACGCAAATAAAAAATAATTGTACAAGCATGCATATTAAAGAGAGACAATTAAGTGCATATTGTAAAAAGATAACTAAAGAGGCAATTAAGTGCATAAATATTGAAGAGAGCTAACTAAACATATGATGGGGAAGGGAATGACTAGGGGAACAAACATGCATGAAACGTGATAAAGGAATATGTCCAGTGTGTGCGCGTTCGTGTAGCGTTCGTAAACGCGTTCGAACGGTAAACATAATACAAGCGTTCGAGTAGCGTTTGATAACGCATTCGAACGATAAACAGAATGTCCACGTTCGTATAGCGTTTGATAACACGTTCAAACGGGATGAGACTGCTGCATGATACAAAAAAATACATGCGCGTTCTAGTAGTGTTCGTAAATGCGTTCGAACGGTAAACATAATACAAGCGTTCGAGTAGCGTTCTAAGGTGCGTTCGAACGGAAATAAGACAGAATGCATACGTTCGTGTAGCGTTCGTAAACGATTTCGAACGGAATAAGACAGAATGCATACGTTCGTGTAGCTTTTGTAAACGCGTTCGAACAGAATGAGACAGAATGCATACGTTCGTGTAGCATTTGGAAACGCGTTCGAATAAGATTGCCAAAATGGCATCTGAAATGACACAAACACATATGTGGATAAAAAAATACACAATGTAGGACCTCGTGTGCCCGATGGAACACATTTCACATTCAATCGAGTGCACCTCGTCCGGCGCGGCAAAACATCATGGAAAATGTAGCCTTTAGGCATTTCCCTCGAATAGAGGACCTTTAATCCACCCTAGTTATCCCATGCGTACAAGAATGCAATGCATGCGTAAATAAAGCAATGATATGCAAAGGGAAATGACATAATAAAAGGCGCGGCAAAACATCGTGGTAAAGGTAGCCTTCAGGCATTTTCCTCGAATAGAGGACCTTTAATCCACCCTAGTTAGCCCATGTACATTATATTACAATGCATATAAAATAAATACAACGATAATATAGGACCTCGTATGCTCGATTAAACATATTTCACATTCAATCAAACATACTCCGTTCGGCACGGTAAAACATCGTGGAAAAGGTAGCCTTCAGGCATTTTCCTCGAATAGAGGACCTTTAATCCACCCTAGTTAGCCCATACGCATTATATCATCATGCATAAATAAGTAACATACAGAAAGTAATAGCATACTAACGACTAAATCATGCTTAAAAAATAAATAACATACTAGCAACCCAATCATGCTCTAATACAAGGTTGGATGAATCGAAATGTGTGAATCTCTCAAGTGGTACGTGGCATTGTATCCCGAGTGCAAACCGCAATACCGTCCATTTGGATTCGGCTACAGAATTTACGTCCGGGTTTACATCTGATATACCACAAGAGAGAACACATATTCCATTCATCCAAGGACCACAACATATATCAACAAACGACTCTCATGCGAAGGAATTCTAATAAACAACAACAAAGATGAGAATAAATAAGAAGGGTGCCCTCAGGTCTAACCTCTTAGGTGGTCTCTCGAAAGTGCGTTACACGGCCGTCGGAAGGGTTGATGCTCCGCAACTCATCCGGTTCACTGGTCCACTGCTCTCGTTCGCTGCTTTGCTGTTTTGAGCTGTTGTTTCCTCCGTTTTGCTGCTATTTTTGCTGTATTTTCTTGTCACTATTTTCATTGTATTAGGGGACTGTTTTGGCGTTCTTTAAGTGGGTATTGGGGCTGCTGTTTTACGGTCATTGCAGGGACTGTTTTGGGCTGTGATTTTTGGTGGTTTAAGATATGGTTTAGGTATGTGTTTTCGGTGAATGGAGGGCTGCGTGATGCGGCAATGGATGGCTTATTTCGTGAGTGTTTCCGTGATGGTGGAGTATATTAGAAGAGAAAATTATTTGTTTGCTTCTTGCTTTTTTTTCTTTGGGCGTGTCTGTTCGCAGGGGAGCAAGGGTTGGGCTTGTGTCTTCTTTTATAGGCAAAGGCTAGGGTTCCTCTTGTTTGAATAGGAATGGGATTTGTGTAATTATGGAGGATATATTTTATTAGTGTCACACACGGAAAGCATCTACTTAATTAGGGATATGATTGGGCTTGATTGGGAAGATGATTTATTTGATTTGTTTTATTTAGGTATGTGAATTATTTAGATTGGAATGTGATTTATTTAATTTAGGAAGGATATTATTTTAATTTTTGATATGTTTTAAATATTTTAATTATTTTGGGTGGGTTTTGGTGGGCTAATTGGGCTTGGGCGTGAGGCTAGCAACAAAACAAAAAGTACCGACACCGTTCGAACGCCGATTCGAACGCTACACGAACGTCCACAATCTGCTTGACGTTCGAACATGTTCACGAATGCAGCACGAACGAAAGCAGTGACCATGTGAATTGAATCCGATGACATACTTATTCTGAATTTCCCCTTCCGACATTCGTTTCTCGCGACTCCCGCAACCTAAAGAGTAGTGCCTCCGTACGAGGACTCATCATCGGGACTTATATGCAAAAATACAGTGCCTATACTCTCTCAAGGTTTGTCCTTATTATCCCTAACAGTGCTACGACCACTTGTCTTCATCAGGATCCGTGAGAGCATTATCATTATCATAACTTGACAGATCATATCCAACTTCCTTTGCGATCTTCATCGTTATGGTCGTGGGCTTTCTATATCAAGGAAGTTTTTCTCATATACGTGTAGTTTTCCTACAAGGTCCTCTAGTTTAAGGTGATCTAAGTAATTACTTTCCTCAATGGCTGTGATCTTTGGTAAAAACTGGTCAGGCAGGATTTAAGGATTTTCTTAATTATCATATTCATAGGAATAGTCTTGCCTATGTTAAAACTGTAATTAACTAGATCATTAATCTCAGCATAAAATTCATCAAATGTCTCCTCATCTTTCATCATAGCCATCTCAAACCTAATGTCAAGCTCTTGGAGTCTGTTACTCTTAACAAACAGTGTGCCCTCATGCACAGTTTGAAGGATGTCCCATACATCCTTGGCTATCTCGCACATTGAGATTCTCCTAAACTCAGCAGAATAAATAGTAATATGAATGGCATTAATGGCATTGTTGTTCCTATTGCTATGATCAAATTATTCCTTAGTCCATGTCAGTTTATCTTTAGAGGAAGAGACCCCATCAACCATAACCACGGGAGGTTTCTACCTGTACTTTACTGACATCCAAACCTTCTCATCTAAGGACTTAAGGAACTCTCTCATACGAACCTTCCAATGCAAGTACTCAGTCCAATCAAAGAATAAGAGACAATTTAAGGGTTGACTTCTCTCCATAGCTAAACCGGTCAAGGATCGAGGTCAGACTTTGATGCCAATTGAAAATTTGAATTTCATCTTAAATTCTGACCTTATATGGAATATTACACAATAAATTAAGACAAGTCATAACTATTATTTCTATGAATTATTATCAAGCACCCTTAAATCTAACAATTATGAATCAATATAAATAAAACAATACAGTAAAGAAAATCAACACAATAATTTTGTTGACGAAGTGAAAAATTCGTACGAGTAAAAAATCATTCTGTGTATCCAGGCTACCAGCCAAAATCCACTATAATGAGAAAACGTTACAGTGATGGTATGAGACCTATGACAACAACTTCACCGACTATAATACCTATAGATTGTAATAACCTGAAGAACTCCTCGAGCCCATACCAACGGCCTTCTCCAGAACCTCTGAAGTCTCTAAGCGGAAACTCTGCAAGCACACAACGCCGGAACTCCGTCTACCAATCTTCCTCATTGAGAACTCTAAATGTTTAGAAAATTGGGTTAGGGTTGTATTTCTGTGTTGATAGTCGAACAAGGAACAATATAACCAAAAAATAGAAGACATGGTAAATAAAGAAGTCTTCAAAGTGAAAATCAATAAGGTTGAAAACTAAGAGATTTGAGGCTTAGAATAATGTATTTCCAACACTTGTGAATGTGGCTTTAAGTTTGTTTATATATGTAGGGTAAATGTAAGGGTTTCCTAGTGCAAATTTGGCTTAAAACGCGTCTAAAATAATCCACTTACGGACGGGCCTTCGAACTCCACAAGAACGTGTGTCGAACGCGCGATGTTCCGCAAACTCGTTCGAACGTGGTCTCGAACGCACCTCGAACACAAACACACTGGAAAGTTTCGTTCAAACGGAAAGACGAACACACTACGCACGAGAACCTTCTACCAAGTTTCGTTCGAACCCAAATAAGAACGTGACACGAACATCACTCTTTTGAACGCAAACACGAACGTAGCACTAATGCCTATTTGATTCCTTCACGCACAGTCTGCCAAATACTAGTCCAATTACTTCGAGATCTTCAAGACTCGTTACAACATAATTTTACTTGTTTTGTTACGGACATTGCCAACAATATGAAACTAACAATCATTAATCTAAACATCATCAAATTTACATAACACATACCAACTCAAACATAATATCAAATATGTTCCACACTAACTATAATTTTAAATCCATTAATAATCTAAACATCTTATAATAGAAGTATTGTCAGGTGTAACATAACCATTTTCATTAAAAATTGGTCCAAGCTTCATAGACAGCTAAATCCAACAACATCAGGCAATCCCATGCTCATTGGCTGTCATCGAAAAATGTGAAATTAGAAACAAAATTAAATATGGAAAAGAAATTTTCTCAAAAACTTTCATGAATTATCTGTTAAGATAAGTAGTTTTATTTTGTGTTGCTTTGATAGAACAACAAGAGTCGAAAATTTTAACCAATAAAACCTATGTCCCGTCCTATTAACGGTTGAGAATCTAGAGTTGGAACACTCAAACGGAAAAATATTATCGACATACCCAAAATATAATAAATTAAACAAAGAGTGATTAAAATAAAAAGTGGAAGATGCTTATAAATGATGTTGAGCTGGAAAGAATATGAAGATGGGATTCTCAGTGACACATGCTGAATCGAAAAAGGTAAGTAGTGGCATTGGCAATCATCTTTCCCAGTGTTGTAGATTCTAAAAATCTAACAAAGTTTCTCTTTAAGTTAATTCAAATAAGACTTTGCAAGCCACCCCCATTAAAAAAATAAAATAAAATTGCGTGGACTTGGGCTAAAAGTTCAATTCAGTTAAAGTAGCTTCAACTTTCCTATTCAAAATTCACCCTTTTCTGAAAAAGCAACCAACACTATAAAGCTTGAACTTGTGATTGTGCTTCTAATATTTTACTGTCACATCCCATCTAGGTACTTAAGGTTCAAGTTTGATACTAAGTACTAACCCAAGCTATTTCTCTTGTTGGACTTGGAAGCGATTTGAGTCTCAGGCTAACTCTACAAAAGATAAGAGTGTGTGTTGGATTCCTATTTCCCATCTTGTTATAAGATAGAGGCAGATTTCTCTCTTACAAATATTGTTTTTTCAAAACCAATTAAAAAAATTTATAATCCCGCAAAAATAATCTCTTTTGGCGCTTGGCTCCTTTATCTTTGTATCAATAATATCATTTCTCCATTTACATTTTAAAAAAAAGTAATTATAATTCCCACAATATCAATATGTCTGATCAAAACTTCAAATGATTGTTTAATTTTTAATCTTCTATTATTATTATTTTTTATGTCACACCCATTTGTAAGTGTAGGAGGGTGGGCAAAACTCATATCAATTTCTCCATATTCAAACATCAAATCTTTGGCTCACATTTGAGGCATAAATAGAGAAGACTTGTTTGTTTGTTTTTCTCTTACCTTCTTTGAACTTTCAATTTTGTTTCTAGGCAATTTTTGAAAGAGAGAGAGAGTGAGGGAAAAAAGAAAAGAAAAGAAAGAGCTAGGCTGACAATTTGTTTGGTGTTTACTGTCAGGGTCTGAAAAGCAAACTTGCCTTGCGTAATAATATAAATAAAAAGGGAAAAAAAAAAAGAGAAGGGAAAAGTTACCTAAAATGATAAAATGGTAAAGAAATGATTTAAAAAAGGGAGGATAAAGTAAGACAAAATTGCATAGTAACATGATAACCGAGTTCCCAGAAAGTCAATAAAGTACTCTTTAAAAGTTTGAGCTGATTCACAGTTCACAGAGAGAGACAAATATACCCACTACAGGTTAAGAAAAATAACCAGTCCTATTGCCTGATTGACACACCAAACAATACACCTACATATATTTTTGTTTGTGTTTTTGTTGGGCTGTAAATTACCCAATGGGCCTGCAATATGGGCCACAATGGGCAACGAAGAGTGCTAGTGTGCTACTGCAATTCAAGGAAATGAGTGCTCTCAGATGCATAAAAAAATACATGATTCTATATGATTTTCAGTTTCCAAAAAAATCAGACTAAGATTCAATAAAAAAGCATCCCAAATCTCATTGAAGACAATTTTCTTTTACTATCTAAAAAATTATATGAGAATTGACATGATTTTTCATCACACATCTATAATCAAGATTTAATTGAGAATTGATAAATTTTGACGGATTATAATCTCTACCTCATACCCAATATTATTCTCACTCATTATTAAATACGAGTATATTTTCTCTCTACAAAACAACTTAGTCACAACACAATATATGATTAAAAAAAAAAAAAAGAGCACCGACCTATTTCTTAACACTACTTTTATGAAAAAAATAAAAACTAAAACTAGATGCTATTGATGCCGAAAAGCATGAATTATGAAGAAGTGAAAATTAAGATTCTTGGTTGGGAACTTTTTGTTAGTTTGCTCAGCAAATTAAAATTGAAAATGGGCTATGGTAAAGACGATAGTTGCACAAGCTCTTGCTCACACCGATTGCAAAGAAAAATATGAGGAATTTCTTCATTGTTAGGAATTCGAACACACCTTGTGTGCTGCCAAACTTCACAAATATCACAAGAAACCATTCTTTCACCATCATCCTCTTCGGCTCCGCAAACACATTCCACAACACAATTTTTTATCATCCCATTTTCATATATTTGGCCACAGACAATGCCTTTCTCTCTGTTGCTTCCTTCAAAAACAATTTTTCTTCCAACTTCAACCAACCCAAATACCAAATTTGTTCCAATGGCATTCAAATTCACTATTGATTCCACCACGAAACTCCTCAGTCCCCAATACAATTCTCTGAAATTCCTTTGCACTTCCAGCTTAAGCTCATCAAATGTAGCATTGTCTTTACTATGACACATTCATATGGTTGCATTCCGTTCTCGGTCCCTGCATTTGGATTTTCATTGTCTCTTAATATAACTGTGCAATAGAGTTTTAATTTCCCTTCCAGGCCCAATTCAACTTTATTAGAAAAAACTTGATCTCCAGAGCATTCTTTAACAAAGTACTTGGTTTCAAGAATTATCCTGGAAGCCATTGTTATCCCGCCGAAAATTCCCGAGCTCATTGCCTGCTTATGATCTTTCAGGATAATCTTGTACAAAATGCGCACGTCCTTCATCAATTGAGCCACTGAAATCCTATGCCGAGCCTTTGTTTGTGAATTGTTGAGCACCAAATCCTGTTCAGTAAATATATTTGAAATATCTTCCAAGCAATACTCAAGAATTTTTGTCACAGGATTCAAGCTGCGGCGAATCAAATATTTCCCCACTATATGATTTCCAAGTGACTTCAGCACAAAATCTAGCAATCCCGTGTCACCAATATAAGCCCGAGCAACATCCCTAACTTCTTGTCTAGAAACCCACCTGGATTCAGCCCTTTTCAATGCTTCCACGATCACTCGAGTAGCCATTTCAACTCTCTTAGCAGACCACCTACAGCTAGTTTCCACCAGGATTCCAGGATTGAAGGAACCAAAATCACCATTTTCTTTTGGAAGCCTGACTTAAGGTCAAGCAAGAAATGAAAAAGGTCACCAAGCGTCGACAAAGAATGGTCCGATAGTGTTTGATATCTTGTGAAAATGAGTGGAATGTCTTGATTCGAATGTCCAAGATGATGGAGGAGCAAGCACAGGGGCATCCCCTGTATTGCTTCTATTGCTTTTTGGTACGTTGGTTGAGTAACACCAAAGCTGCCACGCCCAAATTTGTAACCCCAATGACCAAACCATGACTGGCTGTATGCCACTACATGAAGAAGCCTCAATTCCATTCCT
Organism: Zanthoxylum bungeanum; assembly: GCA_019454045.1. NCBI lineage: Eukaryota > Viridiplantae > Streptophyta > Magnoliopsida > Sapindales > Rutaceae > Zanthoxylum > Zanthoxylum bungeanum. The sequence goes on from SKCR01040193.1 coordinate 75,801, forward strand.
TTCTTCCTTGAAATGTCATACAAACTCACTTTCCTACCAAGTAATTAATAAATAGAAATTTTCATCTATCTTATCACTAAAATATAAAATAAAATAAAAAAATAAAAAATTATATAAAATCATGATCTAACCTCGCTTGTAGTCCAGTACACAAGCGATCCCAGAAATCCATAATCTGGTGTCCAGTCAAGTCCGAACCCGTTTCAACGCCATTGACACACACAGCAGATGCCCGAACCCGTTCGAGTGGAAAACACCATGCATTGCATGGCCCTGTGATTCCATTATATTCGACGCCGTATAATAATATTCATTGCCTTGACAGTTTAAAGAAGCAGCGCCCATGTTCTTTGAGGGCAAAATGAAGTGATACTTCTTATTGCAAACCATATGGTGACCCCAGCCTGTGCTATGATTCAATAACTTAAGTTTCAAGACATAAACAAATATTTATGAAAAATGTAAGGAGATTAAATTAGGACAAAATGGGAACAAAAATATCATTATTTTTTTCTTAAAAAAAATACCAAGACACATGTTTTGATGATTATTTTATCACTATCTTGTGCCCATATAAGAAACAAAATGTAAGGAGAGCTATATTAATAATAAAGAATCAAGACATCACCAACATATCGACAATGCTTGCATTGATGAACCATTGACGCCCCAGCTGGTTCCTCGACGACAAATAACAAGATATGGAAAGCAGGATGGCGATGAACTTCAAGTTGAAATGACCAACTTGCCATTCCATTGCATAAATTTCTCTCTACTTGTCCAAATTCAAGAAGAGCTTCCACATTATGTCTAAATGCCCCATTAAACTCAACAGGGTGACCATTATCACCAAATCTCTTGAACCTAAACACCCTCGATTCTCCTCTCTTTCTTTTCTTCCCATCGAAATTCGACATTCCGATAGAAAAGGGAAACCAAATGAAGAAATATAATTTTGAGGAAGCTAAAGAACCAGAAGATCTTAGATATATACTACATATTAGTCACACACTTAGTGCCAAGAAAATAATAAAAGTGGAACCATGCATCAACTTATGATATTGAGATAAGGATAGCTCACTATTTGCATGATTTGTTAACAAAATAGCCTTCCATGCAAATCTATCGTGGCTAAATATGCCATGATATGCATTTTTGAATTTGATAAATGGTATCATGCTTTGGTCATGCTACTATTTGACCAATTTAAATCATTTTATGTTCCGGCAAATTCTGTGGGCAGCTTCGTTGGGTTATATTGATCTTTTAAGAAAGTGATAAACGCCACACCTCTTGGCCAACTACTCCACGAAAATTAAGTTTTTATCAATTATTAAAGCCTGTTCTATGAAGCACAAATTGTACTAATTTTATGATTTTTCTTGTCAAGATTCAATTATTTTTTACCATATAGTACCGAACGGCTATTGTGTAAACTGTCACCATATACTTCCACTTATAACTTAATAAGTTAAAGCCACAAACAGGGCGATTCTAAGATTTAGATGACAAGTGAATTATTAATTAGTATCTGAAAAAGTTTGGGGACCTTAAAATTTTTTTCCATCATTTTTTTTTATTTCAATTATGTTTTATACTTCTTTCTCTCCTCTGTTTCTCTCTCTCTTTTTTTTCCCCTCACATTTTGGTTTTGGTTACTATTTGAAAATTCGAGTCTGTCGTAAGGTTTTGATCCTATACAGAATACTATTCTATCTAAGATAAGTCAAAGGTAGAGCAAATATGGTTTGAATCAACAAGCACCCTTAATTCTAAGTATATGTAAATAAAGCATATATCAAGGCAATAAAGAGAATCACACAAGATATTTTGTTGACAGAGTGAAAACTCGTGCGAGTAAAAAATCACTCCGGGTATAGGCTATCACCCAACCACTCCACAATAGAGAAACTTGCAGCGATGGTATAAGATCTATGGTGACAACTTCACCGACTCGAATACCTCTAGACTGTAATAACTCGAATAACTCATCGAGCCCTCAATAAACGGCCTTCGTCAGAATCCCTGAAGTCTCTGAGTGGATCAACCTTGCGAACTCGCAACGCTAAAACTTTGACTACCAATCTTCCTCCTTTATAACTCTGAAGGCTTAGGAAATTGGGTTAAGGTTGTGTTTTTGTGCTGATGGTTACCAAATAACAATCTTACCAAAGGAAAGAAGACAATGGAATCAATGAAGTCTTCTAGGTTGATTGTCAAGAAGGAAGAAACAAAGTATATGGTGGCTCTCAAAATAATGTTTCTTCATATGGGTAAAGTGGCTATGTGTTTATTTAAATAGGTAGGGTAATTATAGGGTTTTCCTTATGTAAAACTAGCTTAAAACCCGTCCAAAATAATCCACTTATGCGTGAGCATTCGAACGCCTCTCAAACGCCCTTCAAACGCAAAGCTTCCGCCTTCGGGCGTTAGAACACTCAGACGAATGCAATGCGAACGCACATCGCAGACTGATTTTGAAGTGAAACTTAAAACACTTGTAACTTCCTCTTCTCTTGGCCAAATCATGCGTTCTTTATATGTACGCGATCGACTTCGAGTCTAATTTCAAATGATGTTGACCCCATATCAATCGAAGCTCTAATTCTTATGAAATATCCAAAAGAGTTAACGTCATTCTGATATCTCCATCTGATGTTGTCCAAATACTTGTCTAATTGCTCCGAGATCTTCAAGACTCATTACAACTCAATTGAACTTATTTTGTTACGGAGTTGCCAACACACATGGAATAAATATTCTCCCCCTTTGGCATTCCGTAATAAAACACCTAATACAAAGACTATGGTAAAAGATACAGAAATAACGTAACCAACTGCCAACCATCAAGACAATGAATTATTACGATATGACTCGATCTAATACCTAAACAAGTAGTCTTAAAGTTGATGTCAACATAGCCACTAATTTGCTCACCTGAAAGATCCACAAACAATAATATACCGTGAAATGTATAGGGAATATAAAGAGTAGACAAAACGACAAAAGAATAGTCTCATGCATTTAAAAATAGATATCCTACTCCCCTTTAATCATACTTCCCCTTAAAAGGAGATATCAAAATGGTCAAAATGGATATCCTATTTTGCTCCCTATTTTTATCACGAAATGACAATAGGTAATCAAACATTATGCAATAGAACAAAAAGTAGACACACACGCTACTTATAAACCTATTATAAATCTAACTTACTCCCATTCACTAACAGGACAACATAATTAGTAAAATAACACACGGGAAGTAAAAAAAAAAACTCATAAAAATACAGTATGTAAATAAAAACACAATATGCAAAGACTAAATGCGCACACACAATGAGTTAAAAAACAAGTCAAAAAAGACTCAAAACAGCACTTCAAGCAAGTATAATGATATCCAGTCAGTACTCAGCTGTTTATACCATGAGATAATATGAAATACTCCCTCCGTCCCTTTTTGATAGGCCACCTTTCTATTTTTGAAAATCCCAAATTACAGTCCAATTTCCTTATTTAGAGAGAGTTAAAGGAAGAAGTTTACTTATATACCCTTATTTAATAAACAACTTTATTGAATTTAAGTGAGATTGTGTTGTATTAATGAGGGGTATATCCAGAAAATATTAATTTTTTTACCACATTAATAATGTTCCCTTATTTTGTTGGGAAAATACAAGCGGCCTATTAAAAAGGGACGAATGGAGTATTTTTTATCATGCTCAAGAGCGCATACATGGATATGATATAAACACCAAAGCATAGCAAACACTTACGTGAAAAAATAAGTGCGCAACAAGTCAAGGCTTAAGACCTTATTTTATGAGCGAGACACAATCAAAAAAATCTCATCTCATGTCACAACAAGTCCACAAAATAAGTGTTCAAACCCAGCAACACTAGAACCTGAAAATAAGCAACATTGGTTGCATGCTATAATATTCTCTCCATAAATACGAGTTCTTAAATAAAATCTTTCGAGTGAAGGGTTTTTGCCATTATCTTTTGAATTTGGCCCATTGGCTCTTTTGCATTTGAGACTCATTTAAACTATTTTTTTCCTTTTACAAGGGGATACCATAAGGTCAACTAGTCAAAGGTCACACTATTTAGTGATCTAAGTATGATAGAGATTAGAGTGCCAGTCCAAAAAGTCATATATGCGACCAAGCCTTAAGACATAAAACCTTGTATGTGAAATGTAAGCACAAGATATACTAAGAGTTTTCATCACACACACTCATGCGTCTAATTCCTTATTGGAAGAGTTATGATGACTTAACTTAGGAAGTTTGTGTTCCTCTTTTATTTTCTTATATATAACCTCTTCTTGTCCAATTACATTCCTGTTTCTTAAAATGATAGCTTGTTCTTGCTCTTGATTGTTATGATTAATACCAACTTGGCTAGGTAGTTTGCTAGATTCTCTTTGATTCACTTCTGAAGCAATCTGTCCTATTTCAATCTCTAAGTTTGTAGCAGACTTCTTAATTTTTTGCATGAAACTTTGTGTACTCTGTGCTAGTGATGTGACAATATCCTCAAGAGTTTTTCCTTGTGTTGGTTGCTGATTTTGATAGGGTTTAAAAACTTGATTTGGTTGCTCATTACAATTGTTACTCCACATGAAATTATGGTGATTTCGCCATCAAGGATTGAAGATGTTCGAATATGGGTTATTTCTTGGCCTATGATCGTAGGTTCCTATTGCATTAGGATACTCTTGCTCATGCATCCTTAGACATAATTCACTTCAATGATTTGGCATTATGCATATTGTGCATACTTTGACGGGTTGGTGCATCATCTATTTCATAAAGTTAGACAAATTAGCCATCTGAATTTCAAGATTTGATGTACTAACCTCATTGATTGCAGCTTTCTTTGAGGGTGATCTTCTATAGTTGAATTGTTGGGATTTAGCGGAGATGTTCCCGAACATTTATCTTGCTTGATCTGTTTTTTTATTCATCAACCCACCTCCATAAGTAGCATCTTGATTACGCCCAAAAAGTATTTGCGGTTATCACAGTATAGCAATAAGCTGGTTACGGTTTTAGCAGTAACTGAATTAAAGAAAACAGATTCAATAGATAATGTAAGATGAAAATTATGGAAAAATACTTAAGAGTGATCAGTAGAGAAAAATAGCAAAGCGTCGAGAATCCCTCTTGCATCAAATCCTTATATTCAGTGATTGATTCCTTTTATTACTCAATTGAGGATTTCACATCCCAAACCAACAATCGGAAGATATTCAATCAAAAACATATTAAATTCTAAGGTAATCGGTGAATTATTTTCTCTATGTTAACAGCAAACAATGTTATTGTTATGACCTATCTAACGTCGATAATATACCATCGGGCAATACTGCAGCAGAAGATCAACTCATAAAATAACATTACCAGTCACAACTGGGTTTCCCAATCACACATAGAAGAAGCATGACTATTCCTATATGCAAATTGGTAAAACACAATCTCTGGATTCATAATCAAAAGAAAATAAAGAATAACAAACCATCAATTATATTAAACGTTAAAGAGTATTCATGAATCAAAAATATGAATAAAAGAACTTAATTACAAGAGTTCATCCTTAGCTTTGCCTAGGAGATTAGTTCTCCATATATAAGAGAGACATAGCCTTGATATATCAGAGGAAAATCCTGTCTGGCATGAAGCTTCCTCGTTCTCCTCTCTCAAATATGTGTTTTTAACTATTTGTTATGTATTTTCTCTATTTTTCTCCTTTTTTTTTAGGGTTTGGACGAGCTTAGGTTTATATAGAGAAGTCCCAGAGTCCATATATGCGTGAAACACATCCGAATTAAGATTCTGGAACTCAGTCGGGGTGCCACGACGCCAGTGCCTTTCTCTGGTGCTGTGTTTTTTGTGTTTCCGCTCTTCCCGCATGCTTCTGATGCGTCCAGAAGGTCCCGAAATATGTGTAATTACTCCATTCATGTTCAATTACTTCCTAATAACAAGACACAAAATAAACTATAATTAAGATTAAACACATGATAATCAAGCCGAGTTAGCGATGTTCAAAGTACACTTTCATGCACTTATCACAACCCCCAACCAGCTTATTGCTAGTCCCTAGCAATTCAAGCGTAAAAAGAAAATATGAACTAAACTAAATTAAAAATAAATAAACAAAAACTATCTAAGACACTTTCGTAGGGATCAATATTACATTTAGCATATGCAACAAGCCTTTAAACCCCTAGGTGACCCTAGTGGACGAGTTATATTCTCGTGGGGGCTTACATCGACAACACCCACAAACATCATTCAAAACATGCAATCATGTAAAAAAAATGAAATAGTCCCAATAGTTACACATATTATTGTCCTCAAAGAATGCATGGTAATATGCAACAAAAATTATCTAAGACACTTTCGTATGGATCAATATTACATTTAGCATATGCAACAAGCCTTTAAACCCCTAGGTGACCCTAGTGGATGAGTTATATTCTCGTGAGGGCTTACATCGACAACACCCACAAACATCATTCAAAACATGCGATCATGTAAAAAAAATGAAATAGTCCCAATAGTTACACATATTATTGTCCTCAAAGAATGCATAGTAATGAAATCAGAGAACATTCAAAGTACTCAATGCAACTCGAATCCAAGTCCTTGAATAAACCATCTAAGTCGGACTAACAGTGTGTGTGTGTGTAAAGGTTCATTCACAGCTTGACTTCTAGGTAAGCCAACTCAATGATTTCGTTTAAAAATTAGGATCCGATAGGTCAAACCAACATAGATATCTCAAATGTACTCTGTAATTGCCTTTATGTGCTCAATATGGTATGATTATGTTTTTTTTTTTTTTTTTTTTTTGACTTTTTCTTTTCTTTCTTCTTTGTTTTAACACACCTACCCTTTAAGATAGTATTTCTCCTCATGGTAGTTCTAACACTCGTCCATGGGTAGCTTCACGCTTATCGATTATAGGTGGTTTAATTTCTTTCTTTCCAGACTTTTCTTTTTATTTTTTAACTATATCATACATCATAACACTACCAAATCAGGATAGACATTTAAGCAAACGGTCATTCATCGACATGTAATTTCTTCAACTAGTCATTTTGCCAACTTTCTAGGTTTTCAATGCTAAAAACCTTTAGTTAAGTGCTTACGAGTCTAACCTAGATCAACTACTCAAGACATCAGATAAAATTACATTAAAGAACTTATTGTATCTAAGATTTTATCCTAAAGCAAACAATATTTATCATTAGATTCATGTTTTACTATTAAGGACTAAAAGCTACAATTTTTTTCTTATAACTGGTACATGCATACACCCCCCACAAATAAAACTTACATTGTCCTCAATGTAAGATAAATATAAAGAAAAATGAGTGAGGAACAACGCTAGCGCACATGGAGTTGATCAGGCTCCTACTGTTGAGACTTTGGTTGTGCGAGCTGTGTGAGTTGCGCTAACGCCTGCATAAATACTCATGCAAATAATAAACATGCAATTAGGACATAATAAAATAAAACTAAATAAAATAAAATAAAAATAAAAATAAAAATAAAATAAAATAAATGCAGGTGCAAGGGTTGCCTCCCCGCTAGCGCTAAGTTTAACGTCTTCAGCCAGACACAATTCCCCTAGTGGTCATGGTGGCTTCCATGAAGCAGACCAGATAGTTCCATGTCCTTTCTTCTTTGGTAGACACTGGTGATTAAGGCCTGAAAAAGTTTTTTTGTCTGGCTGTTGCATTCTATCTATGGATCCCCCAGGGTCTGGTGATTGTTGAAATGTTAGGCTACACAAAATGAAAAATTGGCTCAATCTCATTTTTAACTTTCCATGGATCATATTCAGGTGGGCACTAACTCTCATTTTTCTCTTTTTATAGTTCTTTGGGATCAGGTCCAACTCGGGAGGGTTAGATTTATATTGCGTAGAGGTTGTTTATGGCAAGATTGTGTCTATCAGGTTTGTATACTGACACTCATCATCATCATCATCTCGTGGTTGTTTCTCAACATGAAAAATATTCACTTCCAGTGTCATATTCCCAAATGATATCTTCTGAGACTGTTCCTGCAATTGATAAAGGCATTAGCTGTAGCAAGAAAAGGTCTACCTAAGATAAATGGAATTTCTGACTCAGTGTTAACCACAGATTGAGTATCTAAAATTAGAAAATCAACAGGATAGTAAAAGTTATCGATTTGAAGTAAAACATCATTGACTACTCCCCGAGATATTCTGATAGAGCGATCAACTAGCTGTAACCACATATGTAGGTTTAATATCTCCAAGTCCGAGATGCATATAAATAGAATATGGCATGAGATTAACACTAGCACCTAAATCTAATAAAGCTTGACCAAACTCATATGTGCCAATGTGCCAAGTAATAGTAGGGCATCCCGGATCTTTGTATTTTAGTGAGGCCCTCTGGTCAATCACTGCACTTGTTTGTTCTGTTAAGAGTACAGTCTTCTTCACATGATGCTTTCTCTTTATGGTGCATAAATCCTTCAAAACCTTCGTATACTTGCTTTAAATGTTATAAATACTCACCATTAGGGTCTGTAGCTCTCGCAGTAGGCCCTAAGAGCTTGAAAGAAAGGTACTCTAACTGGGATATGAGGCATTTGTTCTTCCTGATGAGTATTTGTACTACTATCTTTGAGGTCACCTATAATGTTGAAGGTGTCATGCAAGCCAACCTCTTTACCACTCATAGTGATTATAACATTAACACCTTTTATATTGGATGCCTCATGATCAACATGTACCATGTGTTGCCCTTGCGGATTTGGTTGAGCTTGAGATGGAAACTTTCCTTGTTCCTGCACACTTAAAACATTAGTCAATTTAGAGACTTGACTTTTTATCTCTTTATTGTCTTCAATGACCTGAGCTATTAATGACTCAAACCTTTGATTAGTTTTACTCTGGGCCTCTATAAATATGTGCATAGTGTCCTCCAAAGAATTTCTAGGAATGGCAGGTGTGTGATACTGGGGGACACTGTAACTTCTAGGCTGTGGTGTTTGACTAGGCTGATGAGACTCCTGTTTCCAACTGAAATTTGGGTGATTCCTCCAACTAGGATTGTAAGTGTCTAAATATAGTGTATAGGGTTTCTTGTACATCCATACGATATTGCATTGGTCTTCATATATTTCCTTATTCTCACCGTATAAAGGACACTCTTGGGCTAGATGTTCACTCCATTTACACACAAAACACGCCCCGTGGGGTTCTAACTGAAATACTGCATGCATGGTTTTGCTATCTTTGGCTTTTAAAGCTCCTATCTCTATATTCAATAGCTCACTATGTGCTCTGAAACTATCATCTTCCCTAAAGTGGTGTATGCCTCCGCTAGAAGGGGTGGGACATGTCCTATCAATGCTATCCATGACATTTGGTCTAGTCCAAGTGTGAGATTTCTCGGCTAGGTCATTTAAGTACTCAAGTGCCTTATCATGATCCTTTCATATAAACTCATAATTGCATATTGTCTCAACAAATTGGCGCTCTCTAGAGGTCAGACCGTCATAAAAATAACTTACTAAGCGCCAACTCTCACACCCATGGTGAGAAAAAATAGCTAACATCTCCTTAAACCTCTCCCAAGTTTGATAAAGGGTTTCACTGTCTTTTTGGAGAATGTAGAGATATGTCTTTCCAAGGCATTAGTGATTAGTGGTAAATGTATCACTATTTCCCACTCATTTGACCTAATATTTTGTATAGTTTCTTGAGTTTTGTGACTATTTTGATGTGTTTTGTGTTATTTTGTAGATAAATAAAGTTTCAGGACATTCTGGAGGTGATTTGGGGCCAAAACAGTGAAAAAGAACACAAAATGGCATTTTGGTCATTTCACGTGTCGCGACGCGCAGGGCAGGCTGCATCGCGACGCCTAATGTGCGCCGCACCATGCTAACGTGCACCGGAGACACATGTCAGAATCTGAGAAGTTTGACTTTGCTAACGTGCGCCAGACTTTGCTAACGTACGCCGTGCCACGTGTCACCATCACAGCCGATCTGCTAACGTGCATCGTGCCATGTGTTATCATCATATGGTGCCGACAATCGCCATCGCCACGTGTCGACACGTGTCATCCCACGTGTCAGCCACGTCATCATCCACGTCAGTATAAGACCGAGTCAACCTGCCACATGTCAGCCACATCATCATCAGCCAATCACAGCGTGCCACGTGTCACAATTCTATGGTGCCGACAATCACTATCACCACGTGTCACCACGTCAGCTCCATGTCATCGCCACGTTAGCATAATCATTGAGTTGCCAGCCATCTTGACACGTGTTACCTTATCACCTTATCCGCAATCGCCACGTGTCAGATAAGAATCTGAAATGGACGAATCACGTGTTGACACGTCAGCGCATCGCGACGCAAGAAGAAACGTGCGTGTCACAACGCGTGGCACTTATTGACGCCTATAAATAGAGCTCGAAATTTCAGTTTTAGATGTACTTTCCTCTCTGAATTCTCTGATGTAAATTGGGAGTTTTCTATCTAGTTTATTTTAATTTCAGTTTTGTAATTAATTTTAATTATGTTATGTAATAATAGTAATTTACTTT